>JABFEA020000110.1:25574415-25590499 GCA_019775915.2 Cyphomyrus plagiostoma
TGTGAATAAATATAAAAAATACAAAAAAAGATCCCTTTGTTTCCTGTGTTCCCCTTTCCTGTCCCCTGCTTGTCCCGGTTTCCCCTTTCCCTCTCCTCTACCTTTCTGGCGTTCCCCAACCCTAGACTGGGGATCGTAACACATTTGACTTGGAGCCATGGTTCCAAATTGCAAATGCAATTTGAATATGCGCTAAAGCAGCTATTTAAAATTTGAATAGTGACCTTTGGGTGAGAGTGGTACTACACGCCCCCGATGCAGGTAAAAGAAAGTAAGATGACATGGTTTACTTTTTTGTCGATTTAACCTAATTTTAAAAACTTTAATACTTCCGACAGTGGACATTTTGAAAAGAATACACTGCATCGCCGATGATGCACTGGACCCCAGAGGGTTAAAAGCAGAGCTGAAGTCTACAAACAGCATCCTAACATAGGTCCCTTGGCAGTAAAGGTGCTGTAGCCTAAGTAAAGTACCATGAAGTACTCCTATAGTAGCGATTCATTTTCCACATGGGTCACTGTCCCCAACCTCAACGCAATGTTGAAGAGGCATGTCAGCCAAGATAGCCTAACAACATCAAGAGTTTCCAAGAACTCTCATCCACCCCCAGATATTACATAAGTGTTTTTTTGACTACTTCAGTGACCTCATACCTTAGAGACGGGTAAGTCTGGGTGGCAGCTGATGGCAGGGACCTGGACGGACCAATTGTTGGCTACCAAATTTGGCTCTTGGCACCATCCAGATTATTTTTACTAATTTGTTTATTGTTTGTGTAATATCTTTGCACTTTGTCTGTATTGCATTAAATATATATTTTCCCACACTGTGGGCGAACAGGCAAATAAAAAAACTATATCTGCAGCAGTGTCCAGTTTTCCTAATATAATCCATGCAATGGACTACAGGAACATTTTGGTAAGGGCATCTCAAATCAAAGTTTATTTATCAAATCTACAACGGTTCAGCATACATCAGTAGATGCAAACAATGGAATTAGTGCTAATTTAGCTACTTTGCTAAGTAAATTAAAAACTAGAATGTAAGTCTGCATCACAACAATCATAATGAACTAAATTCTGAATAATCTCCTAATGAGTATGGTCACATGTCTGAAGGAATAAACTCCCCTATATCCTATATTTATCAGCATGACTTTTCTAAATAAAAGGTCGGGGAGCTTGCATTGGTAAAGTGCATTCCCACACCCACCACATGACTGTCATGGCGCAGGCAGGGAAAAAAGGGTGACAATCCACTGGTAGTTCCAAGACAAAAGGGTTTATTAGGGAAACTGACACACTGGGAAAAACCTCAAACTAAAAGGACCACGAGGGATCAGAAAACAAACAGAAGACAATACTGAATTTGCAAAAAAAAAAAAACCAAGAAAGTAAACACAACTACTGAACAAGGAAAGACTGGGAACCAGGTAGCACAGGGAGTAGACTGGTGGGGGGGTGTTCCAGGAAGCAGGATTAAGGGAAAGTCTGACTTCATTTTGACAAGTCTGGCTCATTTAAGTCTGAGTTCCATTCCATCAACGTGTCTAAAGTGACTCCCCACTGAGCTACCATGGTAACTTAAGCTGGTGAAGAAGTCTGCTCAAACCAGGGCAACTGTCTTAATCCTGACCATGCTGAAAGATTTTCCATTGAGCTGAAAAGATTGTTGGCATTTTTCACTATATTATTCAGGAAAAAATGGATTCGGAATCAATTCTGTTATCAATTAAATTTGAAATAAAACAATACAATATGGAATGAGTGTTACTGAATATCCCTGCACTAAGGCAAAATGCGAGTGAAAAAATTCAATTACACTGGTATATATTGTAGTTATATATAGAACAAAGAGACACTTTTACTAACAGGTCATTGTGGAGTGATAAAATTATATGTGGAGCATTTAAATCAACAGATTTGAAGAGAATAAGATCTGTAAGAAATTTACTACAATGAAACAGAGTTGCAATTTTTATGAAGATGGAAAAAAGAACTCCTGATATGAATTGTGATATTTGTTTTTTGTCTTGAATGAATAATATAAAACTGAATTATAGTACTGTGCAAAACAACCTTATTTTATTTTTAAGCATACTATTTTTTGACATTTTATTTTTTAAACCATCAACCAAAACCGAATATTAAATTAAAATTGAACCACAAAGAAACATCATTTAAAGCTGTATAAATGATATATTACAAGTCCTTTAGCAGAAATACTTTCCACACTTACTATTGTGTCAAATGTGGAAATTTAGGTCCATTTTCCATGCAAACTGCTTCAGTTCAGTAATATTTGGGGGTTTATAGGTATATATTGTTCGCTTCAGTTTTGGATTTGAAATTTCACTAATTGTTCCAAAATTATATTTTTCTTGTTCTCCAATTCATGTAGTGTATAACTGTTAAGGTGCTATTGAATCATTGCATGACCCTTCAGCTCATTGATGGATGGCCTGACATTCTCCTGTAAAATTCACTGTCACAAATCAGAATTTACAGTTCCTTTAATGACAGCAAGTCTTCAGGTCCTCTTGCAGCAAAACATCCCAAACCATAACATCATAACATTAACAGTGTTGTGCTTAATTATGATGTTCTAACTGTATAATTCAGTGTTTTTTCATCAGACAATGGGGCTTAGAGTACCCTACAGAATTATTGGTACCCTTTATAGAAAAGACAAATGATTATATATATTTTATTTTTTGAGAAGAAAGTTCGCTTTTCTTTTCTTTGAATAGATTTATCCCAACAGAAGGATACATTTCTCTCATACTTTTCTCACAAGCATAAGATCAAGTTAATTAACATGAAGTTAATTAATAATAATGACATTTCATTATAGTGTTTTTTGTTAAGTTTTACTACCTGCACTGTCATAAATGTGGATGATCAACCTAACTTATGTCACTATTCCTGGCTCCTTTCATTGAATATGTAGCAACTTTCGTGTGTATTATGAGCAATTGTCACCTGGCCACGTCCCTACTGATGATCAATCCAGGGGATGGGAACAAACCCACAGGAACTAGTAGACTGTTTGCTTCCTATACAGTAAACAACAAATACATAGCAGACAAAACAGAAAAGTGTTCTGAGAGCAAGAAGACTGAACAGAGCCAACTGCACAGTCTATAGATGGAGCAAATATTCCAGTTTCAATTAAGGCCCTCAGGTCGACCGTTATGATTCATATTAAATTATATATAACGTGGAGGGATATATCATGGGTTTAAGCTGGTTAACTTTTCCACGATTTGAGTTATATTACAGGATGGTAACTTTTTCACAAGAATTCAAGCTTCATTGTCTTACAAAATCATTTATTTATTCATCCATGATCTGCATATATGCATCCATTAATCCAGCCTCACTCAATAATTCATCTAATACAATGACTCTATAATATTTTATCCAATTAAATTGGAGTAATATGTAAATATACTGAAATTTCTGGCAGGGGGTAGTACTATTTCCTGGCACTATATATAAATTCTTTGCTAAAATTTCAGCAAGAATACCTCAAGAAGCCACTGTACCAGCCTGTCACTATGATTATAAAGCATTTAAAACCTTTATTTAAAATTAACATTCATCCATTATTACACTCTCAAGCCTTCTATGGTTGTGACATGGCACAAAGAAATGCTTCATAATATATTTTATGCTGTCAGTCCCATAACATGTCTAAAGGAGGCTATGCAAATAAAACTGACTTTAGATAAGCTTAAAGCGCTTAAAATTTCATGATCAATCCGCACTATTAATTTTTGTTTATTAAATCTATCTATCTATCTATCTATCTATCTATCTATCTATCTATCTATCTATCAAACTCAGAAAGCTATACCCCTGCTGGATTCTATCACAACTTGCCATTGATTGCTCCCTGATGGTCTAAGGGGATGTCAAATCACCTCCTCCTCTTTCTTCTGACAACAAACCGTCCAAAATCAGGTCAGGTACCTTTTACTCCTAGACAATGTGAAAAGGACAGCCAGCCCTGCAGCAAACCTCAAACACCCTGTGCAAATGTAACCTGCCACAATCAACATTATAATGTAATATGTCCTGACATGTTTACTTTTGGTACATTTTATCTTGATTATTGAAAATGTAATCTAAACCACACATTACAACACATATTGTCCCAGGAATTGACATTAGGTAGTACTATACTTTGCCATGAAGCTTGTGATGGATGGAGAATGCAAACTAATGAAAGTCTTGAGAGAAGGGAATCCAGCTGGATTTTTAATTTGAAGAATGTGATTAAATTCCTGAATTAATTACTGGGGTCTCTGTGGTGCTGTTTGGGACAGTCACGGAGGCAAGCCTTTTACAGCAGACCATCTGTCTTTTCTTTGCTTATTCTTCATGCATGTTTCCCTCCTGCTTTCTTTCCCACTTTTGTTTTTTTTTTATTTCTCAGATGGCCAATCCTTGTTGCTTCCTATACAGTAATTTCCACTTTCAACTCACCTGCCTCCTCCTCATTAGCAAAAAAATAGTACATGCATCAAACAAGTCACATTTTCTGTTCCATCATGTGGATGGCCGGTTGTGCGTGTGTTGTTTTCCACACACATACCATCTACCTAAACAATGTAGCAGACATAGTACACCCTTTCAAGGCAATGATATACCCTGATGGCAGAGGCCTATTTCAGCAGTTAATGCTGACAAACATTGTTCAGGAATGGTTTGGGGAACATGAAAAAGAGTTCAAGGTGTTGACTCGGCCTCCTATTTCTCCAGATCTCGATCCGATCAAGTATCTGTGGGATGTTCTGAACAATCAAGTCTGATCCAGGGTGGCCCCACCTCGCAACTTACAGGACTTAAAGGATCTCCTGCTGACGTCTTGGTGCCAGATACCACAGGACACCTTCAGAGGTCTTTTGGAATCCATGCCTGGATGGCTCAGAGCTATTGTGGTGGTATGAGGAGGACCTACACAATACCAGACAGTTGGTTTTAATGTTATGGCTGATGAGAGTATTTATGTGTTGTAGGTTGTACCCTTTTCCCTGATCAGGAGGAGACAGGCCATACATTTATTTATTGCATTTGATTTTATGTGAGGCGGCATAGGGGCCAAAGGATACTGGTATTTTAATGCAGTGTGTGGATGTGTAGACAAAAAAAAACTCTTAATTCACCACTGAATACATTTTTTGTTTTTCTTCCTTTTTCCAAATGGATACAATGTGTATTTAAAGTGTGAAGATGAAAACCATTTCTTTACTCTAGTTAAAGGATTTCTACATGTGGTGAATACTCCAGGAAGTACAGTGAAAAATGATTTGACAGTTAAACAATCACCCATCCAAGAACACAACAAAGATGGTTCCATAATTTAATGTCCCTTCCCAAAAGAAAAGGAAATTGTTACCAGAAACAACTATAACTGCAAATTACAGAATCATACATTTTTTGTCAGAAATATCCAGTATTTTGCTGCCCCATTCAGTGCTCCTCATTCTGCTACTGCCACTTCTTCCCTGTCACAATTCCTAATTCAGGTGCTGATGCTTATGTGGTCCTCAGGCTCTCTAAACTTCTATCCTTTGACCTCATTAAATTTACATTCCTGGGGTTAGCCTATGGGGCACTCAGAAGGACCTCTACTCAATATTTATATTAATAAAATCATCCTCCGTGACTTCAGCAACCTTGCTCACCCTACCCTCCGTGGCACCTCCACTAGGCTCTGACTCTCCCTATGAACAGCCTTGTTTTGCTACAGTGACCTTCTGGGTCAGCTGAGAGCATAGAGCCAGCACCTGTTCGTCATGTTTAAGTATTTCCCAGGGAAAAAAAAAAACCCTTTTTAAATAAATTTTGTTAAATATTTTTGAATCCTCAAAAGCAATTATTATAATCAAAGTAATTTTCACCAAGAGTACCTGATAATACATTTATTTCACTCTGTGTAACCACTAGTGTATTTTATGTCTGTCATATTGCCTTAGTGACCAGGAAGAGAGAACTTCATGTAAGCAGTAATTACAAGCATTGAAATGAATAATAATGATAAGCTTAATCAGTTAATGGTAATTTTAAATAATAATCTGGAGTGCACACTCATGTGTGGCTATTCAAGTTGGTCACTTGGTTTAAGACTTTATGCCGAAATGCAAATGCTGGTTTTCAGCCTCCATTATCTTCAGCTAAATTATAATTAGGGGCAATCAGGGCTAAAACTCACAGGAGCAAGATGTCACACAATAATTTATTTCTTTGACTAGAGGTCACCACTGAAAAATACTGTTACAGTAAACTACACCTTTCCTCCTGTGATATTGTTGAGCTTGTTCATATTTAACGAAGAGGAAGCTTTAATATTTATATAATTCATCCAATTCATGTGCCTTCTTGCCTCATTCAGTCCATCATTTCCACATTTGACCAGCAGGTGTCACTGGCCGTTTCACTTTCCCTGTTTCCCTACGTTGCCATTGTTCTGCTTCCTAGTGTGTTCCCATGTTCCCTGGACAGCATGTGGCTTAATGGGCTGATTGGGCAGCTATTAACTGAGCATGCTCAGTGTTGTGAGTTCAAGGCTGGCCAGTGCAAGCCTAAATGTTATTAGATACTTTGGTTTTTGTTCTTCCCATGGTTATTATGCATTGTATATCAGTATACATTTTTAATTTGTATCCATGTTTCTAGTTATCCCTAGCTGTGTATGTAGTAATGTAGTAATGTCTTGTGTGACATGTATCCCTTGTGTTTCAGTCCTTAGTCTTTGTTAATTGCCCACACCAGTTCCCTGTAGTTCCCAATTACGTGTAATTAGTCATGGCCCACACCTATCCCTTGCCATGTCCTCATTATTTGTGTATATAAGTGCCTACCCTTGTCCTGTTCCTTGGTTAGTTATGTTTGATTCCTTTGTGTTCCCTGTATGTGTCACCAGCTAGTGGTTTTATTTGATTTTTGTAGATATTTGCTTGTTGCCTTTACATTCCTACAATGCAATTTCGGGTCTTTTTGCCATCATTTAGCCATCCTGCCTCACTTTGACCCCTTGTGGTTACTTTTGTTTCTGGTTCTCTATGTCTTCAGTTCTGTCTCTTGTTTTTTGTAAGCTGCACCGGGAACAGCCTTTATCCTGCCCAACTATAACAGCAAGATAAGGTAACAAGATAATTTAAATGTATTTGACTTATGTCTAATGTAATGTTTTCAATGACTTTTCAAATGTGTCATTGCCTGTAGATCATTGTCTTATTTAACTTATTGCCCTTTTTAATTAACACAAAAGCCTTCTGTTGAAATATGTTTAAAACAACCATAATTGACACTGTGACCACTTGCTCCTCATGCATGACAACATGCCTTATTATGGAGCACATCGTGACAAAATACTAATGTGTAATTATTGTATAATTAAATCAATATGAATTTGGGAAGAATATTCAAAGCATAGTAAACCACTGTCTTACTTTTGGTATGGTTATGACAATTCCACAATGCTGCATTTTCTAAAATTTAATGTACGACATGCTCTTGTCTCCCCTAGTAAAACGGCTAAAATGGTGAGTCATATTAAATGCCAATTAACATAATCTGTCAGCGGTGAAGGTGGTCTGACAATCGGGATTTAGATATGTTGTTTCATATGAATCCGATAAAAGTTCTGGATCAACACGTTTTTACAGTAACAAGACGCAACCCACAACTAACAGTTATATATAGGTGAAGGAGCTGGTGTCTGCATTGCATGTGTACTGGTCACAAAAAAGGTCAATGGACAAAGACAAATAAGCTGGTGTAAGGAGCACAAACTCTAGATCTCTCAGCAATGGTAAAAGGTAACGTGAACTCAAGACATCTTTCATCATTTTTCTTACATCTGTATCTAGTTTGTTTAAAAAAGATGCTTTCGACCCAGAAATATTTTGTTCCCAGCTGTCTCACATGGCAGGGGATCCACAGTAGTATTGGCAGTCAACTTGGGAGTCAGTAGGTCCTATGATTGTTCTGCAGGCTTTTTATAATGCACAAAGAATGAGAAGCCATTTCACAGAACCAGGGAAGCCGTATGGTGTAATTACTGTTCTCTCAAACACATTGATAATCCAAATTCAAGAGTGGTTTCATGAATACCAGGATAAAGTTATGGAAATGAAACTGAATACGAAAGTTCAAACAAGGAGACCGAATGACTGCAAGGGTGTCCAGTCACATCGATCCAGGTTTTATACTGTATAAAGAGTAAGTCTAACACATTTTGCCGTTGCAGCTATTCGGTTCTCCTGCCTCCTCCCCTCCACCAGCTTCGGCTCCCTGTCCTGGTCCGGGGTTTGGCTCCTTCACCTCCTGCCTGGGCACCCAGCCAGATCTGTCAGCTTCATAGTCAATGGAACCGAAAACCAAGAGACAGGCTTCACCAAATCACTGTTCACATACTCATTTAAATTTGTTCAACAAATAAACACTAGTGTGAACTATCTATTGAGGTCTCCTTGGTTGAAATGTTTTCCATGCCCTCCCCAGTAATTAAATCTAAATATTGCTTAACCATGCTGGGAAGATCTGAGCGGAGGCATGACTGTTCACCTCTGCTGTGTGTGTGTGGGGAGTCTGCATATACTTCTGGTGTGTTCTGTGGACTGCTGTGCAGTCCGAAGACATACAGTTAGGCTACCTAGTGTCTCTAAATCGCAAGTATGAGTGTGCATTAGTATGTACCTGTAATGGACTGACATACTGTCTTGGGTGTACCCCAGCCTCAAGTCTCCAGGACTGTGCCCTTGACCAGTATAAACAATTAGAAGATGGATAGATGGATCTTTCTTTTTGAAAAATTTGCATGACAGCATTCCAAGAAGGAGTGGTGTTGTTCTGAAGGTAAGGGTGTCTGTGCTCCTTATTAGAGCCCTGATATAAATACATTGTTAGTTGCTTCCATTATTTTGCCCACCTATACTTACTTACATTTCTTCCAAAGGGAACATTCTGTCATGTTACAAAACGAGGATACTTGACCATTTGTATGTACATTTTTTATTCTTAAATTAAAGGTTTGCTCACAAGTTGGTCAGTCTAGCGTTCAGTATTTTGACGTTGTTTAACAATGAAGTAAAAGCTTCTGCTAGTCATGTTGTTCTCTTGTCAGGTAGTATCTTGTCTGGCCAGTAACTTTCAATATCACTGACATGATAATAAGCCTCCCCTGATGTCATTGTAAACAGGAATTGTAATGAAAAATTAAACAAGTGAGTTTATTTATCATGAAATCATAGTGAATAAATTGCAGAAACTTTGAACTTCCTGCCATAAAGAGTCTGGACTTTATGTTGAAAATCTGTAATTCAAATCACCGTTTTTTTTTTTTTTGTAATGTCTGCTATTGTGCAACATTGCCAATTCAATTTTATGTCTTTATCTGATAATGATATTAAAACAATGTTGACTATTTTTAGTTCTGATTATCTCTTAATATTCTTAACTTTGTTTTGTCAAGGGGAAAATACGCTGAACAGCTACTATGAAGTAAAATCCATCCATCCATCCTTCTGTCCAGTTTCAGTAGCCAGGGATTGGTCCACCGCGGCCTCTGCCTTTGACTGCCGTCCAATCCACATTGCACCACATCCTTATGGCTCCTCCTGCAGATAGTGGGCTCAGAGGAGGACAGTCCCACATAGTTTATTCATGCTGTGCCTGGCTGGGCCCCTTGGGTGAAGTCCTGCCCACCAGGAACTTGCTTAAGAGCTCTCTCCGCAGGCCTGGCTCCAAGGCAGGGCCCCAGTATCCCAGTTTTGGGCGAGGTTTCATAGAGGGGCTATTGAGTAACATGCTGGAGTTTATGCAATCATAATTCCAAAAAGGAAAACCTCAAGGATGCAAATATGCATTTCAGCAAATTCAGAATTCATGATATTGTGATTATTACAAAATCATATCAAAAGACCATTGGACATGAATCATTCATGTGATGTCATTAGTTTCAAATAAACAACAACAAACTGTGACCTTTCATAAAAACCATAGTGATATAGAGCGTATCTTAAGAAGTTACACGTGCAACCTGCATTGGATTCAACATTTTTGCACACTATGCACAAACTCATGCATAGTAGTCTTGGATTATTACCTGGAAGAAATTCACACAGAGGAAAAACATGCATAAACAGAACAGAACCTAGATTTAAAGCTATGACTTGCTGGATTTAGCCATAGTAAGGTATACCTGGTTTTGTCACATCTGTCCCCAATTAATAAATGAGGTAATGAGCCTGCTCTATGCTAGTAGCAATTACAGCCAAAGCTTATATAAGCAAATCAGTGAGTGTTTGTCACTACTCAGTCATTGCTATTGCTCTTAGAGCAATTTGGTGCTCAGTCAGAGGTTTGTTTTATGGGGTTAGAGAGAGAAGGTCTGTTTTCTTCATGTCTGCAGCAGGTATTGCTTGGCGACTTAGGGGTCAGGATTCTTGGTGACCAGCATCTTACTTTGGGCTTCTGGTTAGCCTGTTTCTGGTTTAGGGATTCATGATCCCAAGCAACTGGCATTCCACAGCTGGTGTGCGGTGCCAGTGGTGACCTGTCTTTGGGAGTTCCCTAAGTGTGTGTCCTTGATTTTGTATTTGCCCCTTTTCGGTTCCCTGGTTCCTGGTCTGGGATCTTCAGTCCTCTGCCCTTGAGTCTGCTTTCTGGCTCACCTCATCCTGGAGGCTACCCATCCAGTCAGCAGGCCAAGTCTCCCTGGCTCCCAGTTTCCAGCAGTGTTGGGACTGTTGGTCTCAGTGTTCAGGGGGCAGAATACCTGATGTGATGAATGAATGGCCCAGTTTAAGCTGCTCTGTCACAGACCTTGTTTATGAAGCCCAACGTCCAGTAAGCTCTGAGTCTGAGTCATGGCAGGCTTTGCACAATTCTACTGAAATCTTATTAAGGAATGTTTTCATTATTCATGTATTCAAGTCTTGCAACTATCTATGTGTGTGATTTTAATTACTTGCTGTTGTAATAATAATTGTGAACCCAAATGATGTCTTCACTACTTATCAATGCTTAATGTGCCAACCAATCTGTAAGATATCTAAAGTGACTAAACAATCTTATTTTTAGCAGCTGTCATACTCAGAATAAGGCTAGTTCGAGAGTGTAATTTGAATCTTTACCTAAGCTAATTACTTAACTATAACAAAATTACCTTACATTATGTGCATCAAAAACTACAGATGATGGTGGAGCTTTTTGCAGATATTTAACAAGTTTGATTCAGCCCCTTTTATCATGTTTTATGAAATGCCTGTGAGAACGGGCTACTTATGTTGGGTCCCTAGTTTTTTTTCACATCCGACTTAATTCTGAACAGCACAGACACACAATTGAAAGCCTTATTATTGTACTAATTATACTACTATTACAAATAATACTTTTATTTATACAGCACCTTTCATACAATTGAATGCAGCTCAAAGTGCGTCACAGTGACAAATAAAAATTAAACAAAATGTAAAAATAAATGAATTCAAGTACATACCATTAAATAAAAACTAGCAGGTACAAAATATTAAGCATAAAGAGTTTTGGCAGCAGTGAGAATATAACAAATGGTATGAGTATAAAAAGTAAGCCATATATAAAAGCCAAATTAAAGTAATAAGTGTTTCACTGCTATTTGAAACTGATACTAGATGTTGCCTGATGACTGTCGATTGATAGGGAGTTCCATGACTTAGATGCAAAAAAGCAATAAGCTGCTTCTCCATTTTTCTTGTATATAGCATTTGGAAGCAGGCCAGCACCAGGTGACCCGAAGGTCCAATTTGAAACATCTTGTAATGATCACACGACAGGAGAGGGGAATCGGAACAACCCAGAAATTTAATGGATCCTGTATGGCCGGAGCCCACGCCACAAATACACATAAGGAACGAACCACATCCCGTCCCCCCCCCCCCTTATATATCGGCTGGCAGAGCCCGCCAGTTCTCCCCTAACCCACTCCGCGGGTACCCGCTAACTGTGAAACCCCCAGCGATTGGCTGAAAGGCCGGGAGAACTACCCTATAACAAGAACTGGAACATCCCCAGTCCTCCAGCCGCTACACTATTCTGTCAGAAACTCTGAGATATGAGTGTACTTGTCCATGTCGAGCATTGAAATCTAGTAATAGAGCATTAGAATCAATTCAGAAAGAAACGGGTAACCAATGCAGTGTTGCAAAAAGAGAGATAATATGCTTAGTTCTTTTAGGGGTCTGTTTACCCATCAGGTGCTTAAAAAGTTAAGCTTTTGAGTTACATGTATTTCCCACATGCTAAGTCACTAATAAGTCACTCAACTCATGAGCTATGCAGGGATTAGGGGGATCAAGGAAAAAAGGGCCAAAGGAGAGGAGACACAGAGGGCAGGGTCAGATGGTACAGATGTGGAGATGGTGGTCCACCCGTTTCATAGTGCTGTACAAATCCGCTAATCAACTTTTTTTATCATACTGGGATCTTCTGGTGCTGTTGGCATCACTGTCTGCTTTATTCCCAGAAAATAACTTTAATTGTTATTAGATATTGTTTTGTAGATATGAACATCTGTAGAAACCTTCTTTTGGGAATATGTCAGGTTCAACTTGGCATTAATACATTCTGGTTTGTAGCAGGCTATTAGATACAGAACAGATGCTGGACATATAACTCCAGTAAATTAAATTTTACATGGAATTTATACTCAATCTAATATTCTATCCAAGGAAACACAGTGCGTGAAGCAAGGGGACAACCTTGACTGGATGCCATCTCAGTGCATGCACTTGCAGTGGAGCGGTGTGCATGGTGCACTGGCGCGAACAGGTGGAACAAACCACCAGAACAACCGACTACACCACCCTCAGACTTTCACCCAGGGATATTCGTGCAATGAGTCTTCTCCTAGCCTAACGCTAGAGGCATACAGGTTCGGTCCACCAACAAGCAGGAGTAAAGATGTTTCCAGTACAAAAATATATTTGTTTTTAAAAGGGGTATATTAATATGAGCAGGACTACAACAGTGTGGTAAACTTCATTCCCATACAAATCAGTTTCTTAAAACCAGATCCCAGGTTCTTCCCCGACAACATACATTACTCTCAGCACTGCAGTCTTAACCAAGCACAGTGCAAAATCCCACCACCAGGATGTCAGCCTCCCCACAGTTCATCCCCCCATACCTGGTAAAAGACAAAACCACAGGTCAATTTAAGAAGGTTACAATACACAGACAACTAAAACACAACTGAGACAAGACAGATCACCCTCTCACAGGCAATCTAACAGGATGCTAAATTACAGTCCCGAATGGTTCTACAGTCCAATCCAGCAACTAAATGAAGTCTGTAGGAGGACACGGCAATTCTCCAAGGTGGACAACAGAATCTCCACCTGAAGAGGTGTCCGGCACAGGAGATGAATCCACACCAGCAACATCAGAGGCAAAAACAGCTGCCACTCCAAGAATAAAACGTAACTGGGACTACAATTATCCTGAAAAATATACACCACCACCATCAATAGTAAATGTGCCAGAAGACGACTGAAAATTGAAGAATTAAAACGAACCTACCCCTGTCTCGAATGCAGCTATATTGTAACAATCCTGTAGTCCAAAACTTCACCAAAACAGCAGCGTTCACCACTAAAAGAGGACATTTGACAATTCATTATTCCCAGTTCAATTAGGCAGTATGAATGCTGACTTGCTATGATGCACCCATCAGTGAAATGCCATGTTTAGAAGAAACATACCTGAACTGTGAAGAACTGTATAACGATCACCAGCACTACTGCCACATAAACCATTTAGATGCCCCGCTGTATGAACCTGCAGAAGTATAACCAGTGGTAAATGGATAGGGGTGGAGCTTCCCGTCCACTACGCCATATGTGGTTTTATAGGGTAAGGGCTAAATGACCAATTGGGGATGTGCAGGCAGGTATACCTAATCAGCCGCCCTCACGTTCAGCCAACACCACACAGTCATAAACACTTATACACAATATATTACAGCAAGAAAGAAAGTCAACAGTTGTGTGTTTGTATTAAATGTCACTGAAGAATGAGAGAATTGTGGTTGGTGACATCAGTCACCTAACTGAAACATTTATCACTTGTCAACAGGACCATCACTTTGTAGTACTATTCCTTTCTTAATGTCTCGTTTGCACATATTTATGACCGCTTATAGTTCTTATAGTCTTGTTTTACACTGATATTTATTGTGTTTCTATTTTCTTAAACTCTTCTCACAGTCTTGGAGGCAGGCAGACAAGCATTTCACTGCACACTGTACCCACTGTATGACTGTCTTTATGACAAATAAAATCTTTTGACTTGAATTTTTAACTTGACTTTTTGCTTTTCCCTTTACTTCAAATGTTAGAATCATAAAATACAGCAAACGGGCTGATTCCCATTATAATTTCCTCATGGAAATTCTGAGCACTTTAAGTAATTAAGGAATGTAGGTGTGAGTCTTAAGTATTAGATAAATAATTACAGTAATCACTTCTATGTGAAGGGGTTTAATTACATTCTGGTAGGTCTGGAGTTATAGGGGACAAGTTTATGCAATGTTAACACCGAAATAAACCTGAGATAAAAGCACCTGGTCTTCACAAAAACCATGAAGCAATTTACATACAACTGCCATTATCTGGTCTTTAAATTGTTCTTTAAAACTGTAACATTTTGACAATGTTGACCATAAAACTGTAACAAAACTAACCATGGATTAGTGTCATTTCAAATAATACAGTATTATATAATCCATAAAATTAAAGTTATTTAACCTTCAATATTCTAGTTTTCAGTTTACATTATAACTATAAGTTATCAAATAATAAATTTGCATCCATCTTCCATCCTGGTCTGGGTCAATGCAGGCCTGGAGCCTATTCCAAACAGCACCAGGCAGAAGATTGGGTTACACCATAAGGTACCGGGGCCTCTGAATCTTCAAGTTTGTAAGCAATTTAAGGACATTAATCTAACACAGGCAAAACTGCAAATGTCAGACAGACAGCATGGAGGTGGGATTCAGCTGGAGGCAGGAGGAAGCAGCCTGACCACTGTGCTGCATAGCTAAGATGTAATCATTTAAATAAATATTCTTTATGAATGTGAATCAATGTGGCTGTGATGCCCAGCTCGTCTGATCCTCCTGTGTGCCACGCCCCCTCATTAACCGCGGGTGTAATCCCTGTGTCATCAGCTGTTTTGAGCCGTTTTCCATTAGTCTGCTGTATTTAAGTCCATGTCAGAGTACATTTCCCTAGATCTGTCACTGAAGTTTTGTAAAGTGTGGTACCGTCATTGCGTGTGACCTGCCTGTTCCATGTCCCTGCTCCCTTTCCCCATTAAATCCCGTATTACCCAATCCTCCATGGTCCTCTCCTGCTTCCCCGGTCCGTGTGCCCAGCAACGTCACAACAACAGAACACTGTAGAAAAAGGATGTCCAAAGTTAATGAATAATTTTAATGCATTATTTTTACACAAAATCCACCAAGTGAATGTGTTGTTGGCATAATTTATCATCAGTAAGACAATCATTCGTAAAACAACTATTATTAAAACAATTTGGTTATTATAATCAACAAAAAAAAAACTCAAAACCACCTGTTGTATTTAATTTGTTTTCTCCATTTGAATTTTAGAATATCATGATAAATATTGTAAATGTTGAAATATCATTTTTAGCGCATACTGCCTAGCCTTATTTATCAGCCTTAAACATTAAATAATTTAGATAAAAAAGATTTAAAAATAGCAGCTGTCATATGGTTTAAAAAAATTCTACCCCTGCTCTGAGTCTGAATGTTGTGGAGGTTTATTTACATTGTTTAAAAACGTGCTTTTAGGTGAACTGGTGTCTCTCTGTTCTGCTGTGTGTGTGTGTGTGTGTGTGCAAGAGACAGAAAGAAAGAGTCTTGGTATAAGTACTCATAATACTGTTGAGATTGAAATGAAGAAACAGAGGAATATTTTTGTCACATGCATATATAGAACTCCAGGGTCTAGTATTACTGAATTTAATAACAAGTTGGAGCAATTATTAGTTGGGATGAATGAAAA
>JABFEA020000110.1:25597626-25609164 GCA_019775915.2 Cyphomyrus plagiostoma
TGAATTTGATTTAACGAGTAATGACACTTTACAGCAATGCCTTTTTTCTCTACAGTTGATCTGAGTAATGTGATATCAATTCTAGCCCTACTCTGTTTTCGGTCTTGGTCTCAACTGTTCTTGGTCTTGGACTTGGTACCCTCAAGTGTCAGCAGTGTCTTGGTCTTGATACCCTCTGGTCTCGGCAATGTCTTGGTCTCGGCTTAGGAAGTCTTCACTACAACACTACTGAGTACGGAAACAGGTGGGCGACAGGATCAGAACCGTGTCCTCCATCTAAGGAGTATCAAACTGCTGGGACAGGGTATCAGCCTTCATGTTCTTCTTTTTTAGGATATAAGACACCTTAAAGTCAAACCTGGTGAAAATAGAATCTTATTGGACCATTATCATATAATGTTGTTGTCTGTCGTTGACTGAAATGTCATTATTTAGCATATGACTGTAGAGTTGTTGATTCTGTGCAGGCCATTGCAGAGCCTCATGGTAATTTAGCCAATCAGAGCAGAGCTCATCAACATACTAATGAACAAAAGTAGGGGAAATGGCCTGTTTTATTCTAGGGATAGTTGTAAATGTGCCTGTAAAACCATTTTTGGGCATTTTTCAAGCAAACGAAGTTTGCATATCTTTCATTTAGACACTACAGAACAATTAAAAATGCTGAAAAAAATGCATTCTTTAGAATCTTTAATGTTGAATCAGCTGTAATGAGAAGGATGGCAGAGGTGAGGAAGAAGTGGCTCGATCTGAAATTTGACCACCAAAAAAGGTATCACAGCCCACAGATCCATGCCACAGGAGGTTGTTTAAGAACCACGTCAGTAGTGCCTCAGGAATAGTTGCCATCATAGGCAAAACATCCCTAAAAGGAGCAGTAGACCAACAAGTGAATGTTGCCAAAAATTCATTGGGCCAGACACATCAGTTGTCTTGTAATCATATAATTCGAGACAGTGATACATTATTTCTTTGGGCATGGAAATTATATGATTTTGGAACGGCAGCTTATTAACATGACCTGTTCACACAAACTTTGCATGAACATGACTAGATCATTCTATTTGTCAGTTACAGTTAGGCCTCACATAATACAGTTACAAGTGCAATATCTAAAATTTAGTGATCAGTAGTTGTTGTTGACACGCCACAGCACACAACAGCAAAATGTGTCCTCTGCATTTAACCCATATGTGACAATGTGACATAGCAGGGGGCAGCCAATTCAGCGCCCGGGGAGCAGTGCTTGGGGGCAGTACCCTGCTCAGGGTACCTCGGGGTGCCTTGCTGTTCAGAGAGTCGAACCATCTTTCAGTTACAAGTGTGCTTCCATAACCATAAAGACATTACTGCCCAAGGAAGAAATTGATAAATACCATTTTGTGCATAAAAATCTGCATACAAACAGTTTACAATCAACTGTTCATACACACAGTTCACAGATGAGGCCCCAGAGATCTTAGAAATTATGGTTTCAGTCCCAGGGGAGTAGTGTTGCGCATAGTTTTAATATGGAGATAAAACTTACTTTATAGATGAGAATCTACACGATGCAAGGGTTAGTTATTCAGAACTAAAGATCATGTCTGCCTTTGGTTTGGAAGGGCATGCTGGGTAACTGCAGTATAAATGAATTACAGAGGAAGACGAAGTGGGAGAGTGTTGATGAGGATTGGGAATGAGCATTTGTGTTAGATAAGTCAGTGCATCTCCGATTTTTTTTTCTTTCATACATTGTATCTGTTTGAACCCGTGTCTGTCTTTCTTTGGTAAATGGTGGATACATGACAATACATGATAAATCAGTTTATTATTCAGAATTTTGCATTTTAACTATTAAGGCTTTATACATATAGTTCTGTCATTGAGCCTTTACATAAATGCAAGTGATATAAAATCAAACAATGAAAGGTAAAACTCATAAGTACCATTGAAAATAAAAACATCCATCCATTTTCTATGCCAGTTTGTCCTATGCAGCATTGTGGGGGGCCACAATGTTATAAAGATAGGACATAAAACCATTGCATATCCTATGAAAATCAATACACATTATTCTGTTTACTGAACACTTTAGATAAAACCATTATGACCGGTCATGATTGGTTTCTCATCTGTAATAAATGTTGAAATAAACATAACCTATGCAATTGGAATCTCCAACCCATGACCTCCTTGCATTGAGGTGATAAACTACTTTTAAGAGACAGCTTTCAAAAGTATAATGGAATCAGATGCTATGGTTTAAGTCAAGCAACATTCACTTTGAGACTCATTGGAAATCCTAATGCATTTCAGTAATATTGATTTAGGATCAACCAAGATCCCTTATCTCTTCCTGACAGAGGCAAAATGCTACGCTGGTATGGAAGATGAGCTCACTTTCAGTCATGAAGATACTCAGACTGAGGCTGTATATTATACTTCAAACTAAATTTGCTCTGTTTAAGTACTCTACAAACATATACTGTACTACATTAAAACTGTTAATGTTAATGCATAGCATTAATTTAAGTCATAACATGTTGTTTCTTTGAGTGTGTTAATGCATGCAGCATTTTGATACCCAAAAAACAATGAGAATTAGAATGAGCACGTTTTTTATAGAGACCTATAGTATTTTTTCCTGGGTGTAAATAGTGCTGAACTTTGGTCATTGCATTGCACAGAATCCCAGCATTCACAGCTAAAATCGAAACATTTAGTTAGCATTACATGTGGAAGCTCATGGAGGGGAAAGGCAAAGAAACACTGTTACTCGGTAAATTTCATTTTAAAAATTTGCTAGACAACTGAGAAGATAATATTGAAATTTGCAATATTTTTTTTATTTTATTCAAGGCCAATACCTTAAGGACCGTTCCAGTTATAAAGTATGCTTTGATTGATTGGCAGTTTTTTATTTTTAGAGCCAATTTGCCAAGCAGTGCAGTTTAATAGACAACTTTTACCTGGTTGATAGTCTTGCATGAAACACACAAGTCACCAGATTCTTTTTCTTGTAGAAGCAGCTCTCACTGTAAATGAGGTTGGAGAGCCCTGTTTTAGATTTTTATATTTAGATTTTTAGTGTTTGTTTCTAAACATTCACATTCTGTTTTGAGTGCAATGTCATTGTTACACCCACGCAGGCGGGGCCAAGCGCCTGCAGGGGATCTCCAGCTGATCGCCTTGCTACTTAAGATCCGTATGACAACTTATCCTTGTGAAGTATTGTTGCCATTTTTTCAATGAGCCTTACTAAGCACTTTTCCTGTCTCCTGTTCTCCCGGTTCATCTTGCCTGCTGTGTCCCGCCTACCTGCCTGCCCCATCCTGCCCCGCCTTCCTGCTGACCTTGGTCCACCCGGAACCCGACATCTGCCTGTGACCCGACCACCCGCCTGGATTAACCCCCTGGATTTGTCTGCATCCAATTTAATAAAAGAACCCATTTGCTCCCGCATTTTGGGGACAAAAAAGCAATGACAAAAAAGGTTTCTTGATAGATGTAGTGGAGAGAAACGTCGCTGCTTTACACGATTCATGCACAATTGATACGGATAATAAATTATTATTCCTACTACTTTTACTAATTTTACTACTTCTACTTATTGGAAATGAATAATGTGTACATCTCAGTTTTAAGTTAAATCAGTAAACCAAAATTCTAATAAAAAAAAAAACCTTCCCTTTTGTCCATTTTACATTAATTTTTGGGATCAGCGTTTAAATATTTATGACCTAGAGTTTTAATGTTATGTGCGATGAATCACTGTCAGGGTCAGTGCCCATCTGACCCTGCCCTTTGTGCCTTTTAATCCCAGTGTTGGCTAGCAGGCATCACTGGTCATCCTGCTTCCCTCCTCCTTCATGTAGCCTTCAACTCTAGTGTGTTTCCGTGCTCTCTAAACTGCCACCACCAGATTGTTAATCCTCAGGTATGGAACTTGGGTTGGACAGAGGCTAGCTTCATTTGTTATTTTGTATTTATTGGTTTTCTGTTTCCCTGGCGTTATTATTTTCTATATGTTACACTGTCGTAGATTTGCCATACTTGTGTCCGGTTAACCTCTCGTCCTGTTTGTATATTTGTTCCTTGTTAATTATCCTGATCTAGTATTCCCAGTTTGTGTTTTCTGGTTTTAATCCTCTGGAGTTGACGGCATCGCTGGCGATGCCGAGTATGTTTCTGGTATATTTCAGTTCATAACTCGCTGAAATATTACTATACAAACATGAAAAGACACAGACTAAATCTGTAATCTGTCTTCTTTTTAAAATGTCTATTGTCGGAAGTATTAAAGTTTTTAAATTTAGGTTAAATCGGCAAAAAAGTAAACCATGTCACCTTACTTTGTTTTACCTGCATCAGGGGTGTGTAGTACCGCTCTCACACGAAGATCTCTATTTACATTCTAAATGGCCGCAAGAGCGCATATTCAAATCGCATTCGCATGATAATTTGATGAACAGCATAACAGTGAAACACGATCCAGATACATACCAGTCAGCGCCATAAAAGGGGGGTAGGGACATGGCCAGGTGACATTGGCTCATTCATATACATGAAAGTTGCTACATATTCAATGAAAGGAGCCAGAAATAGTGACATGAGTTTGGTTTTTCTTATTTTTTTATCCAACTGAATGTTGAAACTACACCATTTAGTCATCTTCATGTAGCCAAGACTTTGCTAATCAGATATCTGGGATCAAAATAAACTGCAACCATTGCTTACTATGTACTTTTATAATGTGTCTGCAATTGTTCCAAACTGCATTTTACAATGTCTATACTTTGATGTCAAATTACAAACTTAACATCAATCTAACATATTTCAAAGTACACTACGATAAAGATGAGTTTAATGCCAAAACAAATATATAAGAAATAATTAATTTGCCATGAATTATGTTTATGATATTTTATGAAATGTGTGACTATGCCCCAGTCAGTGAAAGTGTGTTCCCTACCCTTAAACTCTAGAGAGTTAAGTGTTTGTTCGAGTTCCTATTTCTGTACTTGTTATTACAAGCTACTCTACCTGTTGCCTGTTTCCCAATGCCAGTGCTTTGTAATTGTTCCATCTGTTGCTCCTTGTCCTGTGCCCTCAGTAATTTGTTAATTGTCTGTTGTTCCACACTTGCCCTCTCATTAGCCCTGTTGATTGTGTGTATTTAAGTGACTCTTTTCACCCTGTTCTCTAGTCTGTCTTTGTTTGTGTTACTATGCCTTTCGTCTTCTGCCTACTTGTTTATCTAGTCCTGCTCCATGGTGACTCTGTTTTTCCCCAGTTATGTATTATTATTGGTTTAGTTTGTTCTTAATTTTTGCTGTTTGTTTGACCCCCTGTAGACCTTTTGATTTTGGTGTTTTTCTGTTGTATGTTTCAGCTTATTCAATCACCCCCTTTTTTCTTGGAAACAGCTCAGTATATTGTCACTCTCATTTCCCCATCTTCACCATGCCACACCATAATAATTACAGGAAACTGTGTGATTAATTCATCTAAATTGATTAGTTTTTAAATCAATTCATAGTCCTTAGGATAGTATGTATTTTCTTCTATCAAGTATGTTTTTGTACATTTCTTTACAGAACCCACAAAAGGACACAGGAGATATGCACAATCTCACTACATTTGTGTTACTATTAATGACTGCATTCTGTCCCTTCAAAGTGCAAAGGGTAGAATTAATGGAAGGATACATATAAAACTAAATGATATAGACATGTCCAGTAAAATGATCTTTAAGTATTAGACTGTGGGGGAGAACACACATAAGTTAATCTTTAGATTGTGTATCATTACATATACGCTTAGTGACAAAAAAACAAAGCACCCAGAAGTAATGGTTCGATATGGGTGTAATTTGGTACACATGCAGAATAGCAATGGGTATGTAAATGATTCAGTTTGCAAGGAGGTGGCACATCTAGTCACCATATCCAGAAGATGTGTCTTAGATGCATTAGACAGCATTATGAGCACTTGACAGAGTTTGATACGGGTCGCATTGTGGGTTTGCATTAGGCCGGATAGTTGTATTGTCCAATTGCCCAGCATGTGGGGCATGCAGATATCACAGTTGCCCAGTGTTGGAACCAATGGGCACGTGAGGGCACCTGCACATGTTGTGAAGGTTCCGGTCACCCAAGACAGATCACACCAAGGGAGGATCGTCATATTGTGCCCTAAGATGAATCTCAGTTCTGTATTACCACGGATCACTATCGTGTGTGTGGGCAGCGCCGAGGGGAGAGGACCAATCCTGCAAATGTTGTGGATGGACACACCAGCATTACTTCTGGCATCATGGTTTGGGGCCATGCCATAGGGCATGACTTCAGGTCATCTCTGGTAGTGATTCAGGGGACCGTGATGGCACAGTGACATCCTGCATCCATATGTCTTACAGCATTGAGACAGCACACTGGTACACTCTTTCAACAAGACAATGCCCGTTCAATGGCATGTGTGTCTATGGACTGCCTGCATCATGTTGAGGTCCTCCAATGGCCAGCCAGGTCCCATGATCTTTCCCCAGTCGAACATGTGGGATCAGCTTGGACATAAACTCAGACCCAGTGCCAATCTGCAGGATCTTGAGGGCCAGTTACAACAGCTGTGGGCCAACTTGCCGCAGAAGAGAATGACTGTATGACTCCCTTCCACACTATATCCCGCATGTATCCAGGCCCGGGGGGGTACTGACATGGGACCAGCAGTGTGCCCATACTGCTAGTCCATTTGATCTCATATTATAATTGTGATACAGTCACATGACCTTTCACCACGTGCAGATTCAATTCATTTTCACCACTCCGTCTGCCTGCTTTTTTTGTCACTGAGTGTATTTATTAATAAATGCACTGTGTTGATTTAGCGCTGTAAGCGAGGCAACCGTTGTTCTTGACGATGTTCCTGGAGATAACAAGCCAGGGATCCTCAAATCTGAATCAGCCAGTATCCAAAATACACATTCAAAGCAAAGTCAGGGGCATAGAAGAGTGATGTTGGGTAGATCAGTCCCACGAAGATTTGTCAAGTTGAAGGAGAACACAAGGCAGGAGCAGGGACTGAACAATTGGGGACTGGAGCATGGAGTACAGGTCAGGTCGGGGCTGCGGGGTAGACAGTAAGAAAGTGCTTAGTAAAGATTCATAGTAGCAATACTTCATACCGAGTGCGAGTCAGGTCAGGCTTTCAAAGGGAAGCCCCAGGCACTAATTAGCCTGCATTCTCACAAAGGGGAATGTGACATTGTTGAACATTCTGTGCAACTTTAAACTTTGTAATATTAAATAAAATTCACCCATGAACAAATCTAGAAAAAGTAACTCCAGTGCTGCAGTAAAGTTAGATTTATATTTAGTTTTCTGCCTGTAATCTTGTAATAGGATTTGTGTGGGTCATGCTTTTTCTAAAAGGAAAGAAAGTTCTCCATTTATTAATTACCCAAAAAGTGCTATAAATAATTACCAGCAGCACAGATAGGGAAAGGGTGATTGACATTGTACTCACACTTGGGGTGAGAACTAACAAAAAACACACACACTTCAGGGTAAAAATACATGGGCATGACACTTATTATTTGCAATATAAAATAACATAACATATAAAAACAACACAATTACCTGCATGATCAACACTGGGAAAAGCATGCTGGTAATTTGATTAATCAGTCTCTCTGAACCAGCCCCAGAGTGTCACATATCCCCCATCTGAGGGGTCAGCCATCTCTGGCGACCGCAAAGTCCAAGATAATGCCTCACAGATGCTGCGGAGGCTGCTGTTGCCACCATGGCTGGCATGTCATAGCTCCCAATGTCCCCGGCATACCATCCTCTCCTGGAGCATCCTCAGTTGCGGCAGTAGGGGCACGTCAGGCCAGGGGGCTATATGGAGCCAGGCGATCCCTCTGGAAGACCACAGCCTTTCATTGCTCTGGTGGCCACAGGTGGTAGACAACACAAGAGAGTCACTCGAGGATCTCCCCTGGGCCCTTCCAATGTCTGTCCAGCTCGGCCAACGGATCCTTCTTATTAATGGCACAGTATACCCAAACCACATCCCTGATGTTAAAGTCCTACCCACAGATGCATAGAAAAACTTCAGGCAGTCACTGAGTCTTGGTGCTGCTGGACCAGTTCAGGCATACCCCTCAGGTGCTCCCAGAGGCACCAAAGATTCTCCATACCTGGTTTATATGGCACCTCTGGCTCCAGTGGTGGTCCAAATACCAAGTGCACAACTCCACTGAGTGTTCTCCTGCACCGCTGCTCGGTATGCCCACCGGATTAAGAGTAAGTGGTGTTTCCAGTGGCACTGGTGGTAGGCAACCAGGATGATGGGCTGCATCTCGAGTGTGAGCTTAAACCGCTCTATCAGCTGATCAGTTTGGGGGTGAAGAGGGGTGGTGGGGGCCTTCACAATCCATAGCCACTTAAAGATCTTGCTAAATACTTGTACCTCGAACTTTTAGTTTGTCCTGCATACTAAAACAGCAGAAGAACTCTTGGATGAGTTTCTTGCCTGTGATCATCGTGCTCTGCTTGGGAACTGTTATTCCCAGTCTCACTACAGGAAAAAGGGCTTAGCACATCAACCCCAACCCTTTCCAATGGCATCCCCCCTTCTGCAGTGGCACTCTGAATTGGTGGTTTGGGCCATTCTGTATGATCTTTGCTTTGTAACAGTGGACAAGTAATGCAGTGTCCTGGCTGCAGCCGAACCAACAGTAGTGGCTTCACAGCTTCCCGAGCATCTTTGCTACTGGAAAGTGCCTGGCTCCCATTGCACCTTATACCACCCACAGGACTGTGGGTTAAAGGTGCCAGGGTGCCAGCAGCTGCAGCAGCTGCTGGGCACTATCCGGGGACTGCCATCACCGCTGCAGCAGTCCTCAAAGGGACCCCAATGCAAGTGAAGGGCCTTGGTCTCTTGATTGAGCACAGAGACCTCCCTCTGCTCTATCTGCTACCCAGCCTGCAACCAACCCTTGACTCAGGCCAGCACCAGGTCACTCACCTTCACCACTCACATCCGCTGGTGATCGATGGCCTCTGATCACTGGCCACTGGTGTCCTCCTGTGCTACCATTGCTGCAACACCACTCTGGATGCATTCCTCAGTGTGACAGCAGTGACAGTACTCATTTGTCTCATGGGGTAACAAGAGAGTGGTCGCCATTGCTGTGGAGTCAATGCTGGATCTCAAAGTCATATCCCTGGAGATCCTCCAGCCAACGCGCCAGCTATACTTCAGGATTGCAGAAAACACAGACTTGATTCCAGTGCAAAGCGCAAAACGGTTGTCCTAACACTCTTAATTATTCATATTGTTTTGGGCTTAACAAGAAATAAACCAATCAGAATGGTGTGTCACCTCACTTTTAAAAGGCAGCATTGCAAGTGGATTGCTGTTACAATGGCGTGTTTGCCTGGCAAGCCAGATCGCTTTTCGCCAGAGGAAACGGACACGCTCATGTTCAAGATGAAAAGATTCGGGCACATCATCTAACCTGGGAGCACCACTGTTCCACCTACAGACGTGGACAAATTTGTCCATACCCTTACAGCTCATTGAAACAATGCTTCATTTCTCATGAAAAGTGATTCAATTAAAATCAATTGTTTAATGTATACCTGCATGTCTTTAGTATGTGATAGAGTAGACTAATAAAATTGTTGATTTGTTGTTCATTTTACACAGATATGCTGAAGTAGAATGGACAGATGTGTTGGCACCCCTCAAGAGACCATTTATCCTTGCATTATAGTCATGATTCAAACTAAGTGTTTAACCTTAATTAGTATCACAGGTGCCTTCAGCTTTTCATCAACCATTCAGCCTATTTAAAGCAAAAGAACATTTTTTGGTATCATTAGGTCACCACACTGAACATGGACCAGAGAAAGTAAAGGAGAGAGCTGTATGAGGAGCTCAGAAAGAAGATTATAGATAACCATGTTAAAGGCAAAGGCTATAAGACCATCTCTGAGAATCTTCATGTTCATTGGACCACAGTTGTTATAAAAAGTATAAGGTTCATGGGACTGTAGCCAACCTCCCAGGATGTGGATGCAAGAAGAAATGCAACCCCTGGTTGATCAGAAGGACAGTGCGGATGGTAGAAAAAGAGCCAAGGAAACTATCCAATACCATTTAAGCTGAGCAAGGTCAAGGTACGTCACATTCAGATGACATCATCTGTTGCATTTTGAACAATATTGGGCTCCATTGGAAGAAGACCCTGGAGGACTCCATTATTGACAGAAAAACAAAAAAAATCCGGAGTAGAATTCACCAAAATGCCTTTTGACAAGCCTCAATGTTTCTGAGAAAGTCTTTTGGACTGATGAGACAAAACTGGAACTTTTTGGCCAGTCACATAAATTCTATGTTTACAGAAGGAAAAATGAAGCTTTTAAAAGAAAAGAACACAAACCTACTGTGAAACATGGAGGGGCTCGGATTTGTTTTGGGGCTGCTTTGTTACATCTGGTACAGGGAACCTTGAATCTGTACAGGGCACAATGAAGTCTCAAGACTACCAAGGCAATCTGGAGAGAAACATACTGCCCAGTGTCAGAAAGCTCAGCCTCAGTTACAGGTCATGGGTCCTGCAACAGGATAATGACCTAAAATATACAGCTAAAAGCATTCAAGAATGGGTGACAAAAAAAACACTGGACTATTCTTAAATGGCCCTTCATGAGCCCAGATCTCAATCTTATTGAACATCAACGGAAAGATCTGAAAATTGGAAAGAGGAGACGCCACCCTTCAAACGGCTTGAACAGTTGGCTCAGGAAAAATGGGCCAAACTACCTGTTGGCAAATGCAGACGTCTCATTGGGATCTACATTGATCACTTGTTGGCAGTGATTGCTGCCAGCTGAAGGTGGTGCTACAAAATATTTCATTAGGGGTACCATCTTTTTTGTCTGTGCCATTTATATATGATTAATTATATAAAATATTCAGGGGAATCAATAATCAAAAGCAAGAGCTGATTTGTGTTAAATATGAAAAAAGAACAATACGGGATGCCATTAAACTTTTGTCAGTTTCAAGTCATTTCAGGGATAGTTGTGTTTTTTTGTCTTTTGTGAAAGGGAACCAACAAATTTGTCTATGTGTGTAAGCCAAGGGGAAGCAGGCATGGCAGCAGCGGGTGTGTCCTCGTTTTCAGGCACCATTAGATCACCCGCTCAGTGCAGAAAGCAGCATAATGATGTTAGGAGATGGGGAAAGCAGAAGCTCCCTGCTAAATGAGCACAGCGGCTAGGAAAGGGGACTTAATTATGCTTTTGTGTTTTGTTCATTTCAGCTTCAATGTCCTGGGACAATAGACAAAACATATTCCTGCTTTTCAGCTAAAGCACCCAAACTGCTTTTACTCTGCCATCAAGTAACAAAATAGGAAGGCAGTGAAAGGCTGCATGGCTAGAATCTCGTTCGCCTCCGCAACTGTTGATGATGATGATGATGATGAAAACCCTTTATTGCTGTTGCAATATACCATGTCACTAGTCACAAGTACCAGCGAAA
>JABFEA020000110.1:25609264-25623170 GCA_019775915.2 Cyphomyrus plagiostoma
CTCCAGTAGGGAGTATAATGTAGGAACTGAAAAAAACACCCCAGCAACATAAGCACATGATCACTACACCTCACAACTGTTACCTGTTTCAACCAGGCTAATTGAAACTTTACTCAAAACTACAATTACAATGTAAACACAAAATCTTCAGTACAATAAATGCCTCTCCACCGTACACTGGAAAATGGTGGCGTAGATTCCGCCAGGCATTTAATGGAACAGTGCACATAAAGTTTGGGAATTTCAGCTCACAAAATCAGTCAATATTGTCCGTCTCAAAAGGATAATGTCTTGTATGTCGAACAGTAACCCAGGAGTCACTCCTTAAATCCAGTGCTAAGTGGACAGGGAATACTAACAAAGGAAGATAAAAAAGCAAAGGAGAAGCATCCAACTTGCCAAACAGATCCACCCATGATCTTATCCCTGCTGCCTCGTCGGCCGTATTCCTCAGATGCACTAGCTGCCATCCATTTCCTTGCACCAGGACAGTTTGCTGCATGCACTTACAAAGTTCCATTCTGCCGCTGTTATTGGGTTATCTTTCATTGGCTTATCGCCACTAAATAATGGACATTAAACTTCTCTGTCACACGCATCCATGTTCCGGCGTCCTACATGTGCTGCCATCCACTTCTTCCCACCTCTCTCCATCGCCACCCTCATTGACTGGTGAAATGCTTATTCATTATCAGAGTGCCCTTTAACCCTTTACGTGTCAGTCAGTCTTATGTGGCTCATCACATGAAGTTTAAGGACCAGGAGGTGTTCTTCGTATGTGGGTTAAAAAGATACCCAAATGTACTTGTGGATTTAATTTAGAAAGTTACAAAACTCTTGTTCGATTGGCTGTCCAGGCAACCTGTCCGTAAATTTAAACCTGCTCTGAGCAGGATTATTCAAGGTAAAGAAAGTTAGAGGTTAGATCACAAATATAAACAGACCTCTGTCCACTCAAGAGACCCATCCAACCATGACTATACCTTTCTAACAAGAGAAACCAAGTGCACTTGGTGTGATCATATTAAGAAGAGTCCATTTTTTCCAATAGAAGTGTATTGCATAATATTAGAGTACACATACAAACAATATAATACCAGGGTGTGATGGCCAGAGAGAGAGAGAGCGCATGGTTACCCTGCCTTAACCTGCATGCACAAACACAGCCTGCATAGGCTTTTATCCTGGTTTATGTACAGTATATATACATTTATACGTTTCATACATTTCATTGATTATGATTTGGTTTGGTTTTTCATCAGTTTATTTCCATGAAATTCACAAGACACATCATTTAATCATTTTATTTGTTAGAATATTCATTTAATAATGTATGAATGTGTCAGCATTGATATATGTGTCTTTTTTCTTACATTGCAGTTACCTGGAGGAGTATAGCCACTTGGGAGTTTGTGTGTGCATATTTTAAGTCCGTCGGACAAACAGTGCGGGTCATTGTGGTTCCCTTTATATTTTCATCACTGGTACCGGCAGGAGCTCACAGCTGGGGGAGTTGGTTTCTGGCATAACTGTTTATTATTTGTAGGTAATATTTCTGACTTTTTTTGTAATATAAGATTGCTTGTGTGTATGTTGCTGGTCTGATCACCCAGTTTATATGTTTCCTTAGTGTGTTATTTGGTAGGTCAGTTATTTTCAGTGTAAGTGGGTTTATGTTATGCTTTAAGTTTAGTTTCTTTCTGTTTTGTTTATTCAACCCAGGGTTTTCCTTTGCTGGATATTCTTTTGTATTTTGAAGACAAGGATAAAAGATAAGGATGAAATTAAAGTTATACAGGTGTCCAGATACTTGAGTGCTTTACATACATACACTTGCACACATTGCAACTTACATTAGCATATGTTACCAAAGTGTGTAGCAACTGAGTGTGCTTGCAATTAAGTGGGGTAAATGGGACAAAGCCTTGCTCTGCTGAGGTTGAAAGATTGCGCTCTTGCTTTCATAATTTTCGTCAGCTAATACACTTGCCAATCATGGTTTTAAGTGTTGATGTACGCAGCCTAAGTAGTGTCCACGGGAGCGCACAGTTGTCTCAGATGATTAAATCAAGTTTGACTAATCTGATTCTCAAATGGCTTTGAAGAACCAAAATAGCCAGATGACCATATCACGAGTAAATGATCCTTGATCGGTTCTTTGATCCTGGATGTCTTAATCCATGTGCAAAAAAACACCCTCCACGGTGCTTGGTTTCCCACTTAGGAAAGAACTGTAACAGAATTTGTGTGGCTCATATTTATATATTTTTAATAGTGAGAAGGCAGCTCTTTGTATAAGGAACAAAAGTTCTTTGTTTATTAACCAAGTACTTTCAGAGCAAACTAGCAGTGACACGTACAGGTAAATAGTGATTGAGTATTTACCTGAGAACTGGTGTGGTTCATCAGAAGCCAGGTAGGATAGAAAACCTACTGGATAGTAGCTCTCCAGGACCGGAGTTGGAGACCCCTGGTCTAGACATTGTCCTTGTGTCTGAGGCTACCAAGCCAGCTGTGCTGCTGGAGCTGACAGTCCCATGGGAAGACTGCTTGGAAGAAGCCTCTGAGAGGAAGCTCTCCAAGTACGCAGGGCTGGTCAGCGTCTGTCAGCAGGCTGGATGGAGGGTGAGGTGCCTCCCAGTGGAGGTTAGCTGCAGAGGTTTCGTGGCCCATTCCTTGACCAGTGCCTTGAGCAGTCTAGGCATTATTGGAGAGCATAAGAGGAGAGCCATCCGCAGTACCACTGATATAGCAAAGAGGGCCTCTAGATGGTTGTGGCTCAAGAGAGGAGAACCATGGAGTCGTGGTAGCTAGATAGCCATCTGGATACAAGCTGGAGTCTGATCAGCCCCAGATGGGTCACGTGGATGAGGGAGTATGATGTTGAAAGACCCGAAACACCCAGTGATTCCAGGAACATCACTGACATTGTATCCAGAAGCATCAGTTGATGTATTTACACAATATCTTGGTTCTGAGTTTCTGTGCTGTCTCAGCTGGGAACTTTTGTAGCTCCTGGCCACTTTTGAGTGTCACTTTCCCACTGCACAACAGGAACTGGGACCTTAATGTTAAACAAGCATGGGAGACACAAAGCTCGTAAGTTAAACTTCCCATGTAATGGGAATTTCATACAAAATTACATTGCTACCCAAAAACAATGAAGGATGAACAATCTGTGACATGTTTAAAATTCGTTATTAAATTTATTCAGCAATCTTATGTTCTCCACAGAATAAAAAACAATATCATGTTATTCTGCTAATAAGTACTGGCAAGTATGTTAGAAGTATATAAATTATTGATCAATCTTTCCAATGCAGAAATATGGAGAGGCAAGCCAAAAGGTATTCATTGATGTATTCAAAGTAAAATGTCTATGTTTAACTTTTGTAAACTTTCTACCTGGCAGCAGTGTTATGGGAGAGATCGTCCACAAGTTATAGGAAGACATCATCAAAGTGGAGCTCTGGCAGGGACTTTCCTGTTTTTAGTGACTGAAACACTGCTGTGATTGTTGTATGGGAATGGTTTGGTACTGGTATTGGAACGGAAATCAACAGAAAAGGGAAAGTTTTGAATTTTTATTACCCCACCTGGTCCTCAATTCCTGGACTTTTTTTTTGGGACCTAAAAATGCCTAAAATGTTAGGTATTTTGCTTTGTTTCATGTTGGCTTTCTATATTCCCAATACCTACTGTTTCAATATTTCCCTTGCTTTGATGCCTCTCTTTGCAGCCTGTCCCTAGTTTTCTCATTTTTGCACAGCAAAATAATATTGTCACCCTGTACTTTCTTCCATTTTGACAGGCAGGATCTTAAAAATTTGGTCATAATCTATTATTACCCACCATTTTAATTTTCATTTTTTTAATGATAATATTAGACATATTTAATATAATAAAATTTTCATTATTTTTTTTAATGATTAATTTAGAGAACAAGTTTATAGATTATGCATTTATTAGGAAACGGAGAGAAAAGATGAACAGAGACAGCGACTGTGCGGTCACTTTTCATGTGAACACTACACGAAGCAGATGTTTCCCACTTTGACAGTGAAGGCCACTAAAACACTTAGTCTTAGACCATTGTGTCTAAACCAGCAAATATGAACAATATAATTTTATAAAATTAGACTAAAAATATAAACAAACAATTTTGCCCCTGACCATTAGCTGCTGCTTGCTGATAAACATTATCATTATTATTTGCTTGTCTTTTATCCTCCACCACATCGGTCTCTTTTTCACCTTGTTTATGAGTGGCATCATAATTATTGGGCTTTTTAAAGAAATTCTGGACATTACGCTGCCATGACACTTGCCACCAATGAGAAAGGGGGTGTGAATTACTTAAAGTTCCGGTACACTTAAACTTCTTTTTCTGAGACATCTTCAACAAAGATCATAACAAAAATATAGATAGCACAAGTGATTTAGCTGGCTGAGATTTTACTGAAGATGCGATCAACACCACTGTGTGCATATAGTCCATAAAAAAAGAACAACTAGCCATATATTCGTACTGAACACTGACGATAACAATTTGAATTGGGTACGGTCCGAAAGATAACTGAAAATTTTTTCGAGATCGTGCACAAGTATTGCAAGGTCTCGCAAAGGGCTTTTTTTCTCCTCCCTTGTCCTCCTAGGGGCTTTGTACTTTTTTGCACAAGTAGAATGGAAAAGAAATCCCTGCTTTCTGCTAGTGAATCATGACTTATGTGTATGTGTGTGTCCAGATTGCCAAATCTGATATGAAGAGAAGACAGACATTGTTACAGAGGAAGTCCTTGAACTAATCTTTCCCCCAGTCTTTTTTTCTGCGGTCATGCTAATGCATTGAGTTCGGGTAGTAGAGGGTTTCTTTGTGCCGCTTCCTTTGCATACCGCAGAGCTCTATGGCTCTGTGATGGCACCATCATGAATGTCTCAGTTTCTGCCATTCAAGTGAAGATGGTGACACTTAAGTTTGATTCATACAAAGCAGTTCCCACAAGGACATGCATGATTTGTTAAATTTGTGTGTGTGTGTGTGTGTGTGTGTATTTTCGTCTTTCACATTGCTATAACAACATTTATAAGTATAAGTAAGTTTCCTTCATGTTTCCTCCTCAAAACTGAAATTACATGAGATGCATAGAAAATATTACTCATTCACTTCATTTAATTTTTTTGGTCTTTTGATTTTTTTTTTTTGCTCCCTGTTAGAACTTTTAGATCCTGATATCTTCGTGAAGAGGACAGAAGTCCAAATCTTTGGAGTCTCGGTGCATCCTGTTTTGCTGTATGGCTCTGAGACATGGACACTATCCAGTGACCTGAGACGAAGACTGGACTCCTTTGGTACTGTGTCACTTCAGATATCCTTGGATACCACGGGTTTGACTTTGTGTCAAACGAGCCAATCCTCAGGGAGCCCTGAATGAGGCACATTACCTGCATTGTGGGGGAGTGTCAGTTACGGCACTTTGGCCATTTGTTGCGATTCCCTGGGGGTGATCCGGCTCACAGGATCCTCATTACGGAGGACCCGAGTGGCTGGACCAGGCCAAGAGGATGCCCAAATAACACCTGGCTGTGACAGTTAGGCAGCCATTTCCGGGGAATGGGAGGTCGTCAATCGGTATCCCAAGGTGTTTTGTCCAGGTTGCTGCCCAACCTGATCAGATCTGACCTGCTAGATCTTAAAAACTGTGGGTTTGGTAAATAATGATGATGCTAATTTTCTAAAATAAAGAAAAGGTTATCCCATTCTCAAAATCAAGTTCCTTTTCATACTAAGAACAGTTAAAACATTATAAATATAAATTATGGAAAAACAGTGTGCATTAGTAATAGATGTATACATTTCTAATGCCATGTAAATAAAGAAGCATTTGGCTAATTACCATGAGTTGGGTTCAGAAGGAATTGAGGTTTCATGTAGATTAGGGATTTGAGAACTGGAGATGGGATATGAAACAGCATGCTTAATAAACCGTTTAGAGACAGAGAATTAATCTAAACAAAAAATTGTTGGTCAAAAACTGTTGGTCACATTTCTAAATAATAAAGGCATAAGGCCTTCACTAAAAGCCATAAATTTATGTATCCCTGACCATGTGCTGCTCTTTGCTGGATAACTCCAGTGGCAGGGGGTGGGGGGTATGGGGCAGGCCAGGGCCCTCCCTTGGTGGCATTCTGGATGGTGTGTTGGGATTTTGGCGATGTGACATAACGTAGTGAGGGGCCCAGGTGCAGACTCCATGGTGACAATCTGACTTCAGGTGCGTCGACTCAGTGGGAGATGTGGGTGACGGTGGATACGGTCTGTAGGTAAATGTGACTTAAAATAAAACAAAACACTTGCTCGTAGGTCTATGTCTTACATGAAAGATGGGCAACACAATTATAACAAGTAATATTTAACTAGTTACTGGCTAACTTTTCCGTAACGGATAGAGAAAGCCATTAAACACATTACATTTTAACAGAATCTGTTAAATGAACCAAATAAACCTTCATCCCAGCTCATTGGCAGCTCATGCTTTTTAAACAAACATTTAAACAAATGCGTGCCTCAGTTTTATTCCCCTTTCTTACCCTCACAAACACAGACATAAAAGAAAGATGGTACTTTTGCACACAACAGCTTACAAAAGCACGCTGGTATACAATAAAAGACCTGTCTTCCTGTGGTCTGGAAGCACAACGACCACCAAAAAATTAATAACACCAGTTGCTCTAAAAATCATACGAAATCTATAAAGCAAATTGATTTAACTTGGTATTCTACATTAATAAATTGCATTTTACCAATGCAAATATGTTAGAAACGATGCATCCCGAGGTCGTCCCAAATTGTATCCAGTGCACGTTTTTAATTGGGGCACTTGCATCTTGTACTTTTATGCAGGTGCACCGATGTGAATCGGTGAATTTTACCATCCCTAATGTGGATGTTCTGGGTAAACATTGCTGCTTTAATTTAATTCTGTCTCAGTGTGGGAAAGGGATATGGTATCCCTAAATAATCGTATGACTAAATTTAATAGGAGTACTGGAGATCAGCCGGGCAGCCTTATTTGAAAAGAAAACTTTTCAAGATCAGATTTATACACAGTCCTTTTCTTCTGCAAGACTGCCATGCTATTTCAGTGTGCATGCTACATTAAAATGTTTAGTGTAGATTGTGAATTAGTAGGTCAAGGTAAAAACTGTCATATGGATGGGACTCTTCCTGTGCCAGTGCCATCCAGCCAGTGAAGCCTGAACAATGTGCATGGGTAAGAGTTCGCACTTTCGTTTCGTGTGTGTTAAACATGTGTGGTAAACTACCAGTCATGTAGCCATTCACACAACCTACCTATCCTGTCCGACAGTCTCATACAGGCCCTGTACAATCCCTACGGAAGGCCAGGCACCCAGGGAAACTGCAGAAGGGGAAATACAGTGTTCTGTATTCCATTACCGTGACAGTTAAATGTTGTTACCCCACTGATAAATGACACATTCAGGAAAAGCACATGTTTTCCCCATTTTCAACTGTGGTAAAAAATACAGCATGTCAAGAACCTCATATTTATCGTGTGTCACTTTAAGGGAAAGAGTGATATTACAGAAACATGTTCTCATCGCTTTTAATGACACGTTTGACAGAAAGTGAAATTATTCTGGTTCTTATTTTGATGGTGTAGTGTGGTTAATAACAGACTGGCTATGTCATTTTGACCCCATCAAATACATATTTTAAAGCACATGGATATGAAAATGTAAGAATGAAAAATACTTCCAATGTCTCATTCCCCATTGGTGGTCTGCAGTCATTGTTCTCCCTGAAGCAAAAATGATCTGGAAGATGGTGCCATACAGTCCACAGCCAGACGTCTCCGCTCAACTTCATTATCAGACACCAGGGGTTAAGTGGAGCCAGACCTGATGATTTTATATTATGGAAATATTCAATGACAGTTGGTAGCCTTACAGAAGCACTCATTCCTGGGTAGCAACAAATGATATTAGAAATGTTTTTCCAGCGGTGATTATGACAGGAATCCCACATATCACTGCATTCCGCACACAGTGTGACCACCTAGAAATGGAAAAAAGGGGATGTGACCCGCATTCAGTCCTATAGAGCTATGGTCTGGCAAATATTAGAAACATATTTTAATTAGTGGCTGATTTACTGAAACTCAAGATGAGGTGACTCTCAGAACTAATAATTGTATCTCCCATACTGGGCATCTCCCAGCAGAAAAAGCTAGATGGATAGATTGCACTAAAACCCCTCTTAAACATATATTTTTCAGTTTTGAGGTGAATTGCCCCTTTAACAGGAAAACTATGAGATAATATAATTACATAAGATAATTAAGAGCTGTGGCAGATCAGTTTAATGTAAGAACTGTTTTCTTTTACCGAACTCCAACAACAATCATATTGTTGGGTTGATAACTGAAGGTTATCAACCTGACGGTTCAAACATTGATTAACTTGAGGCCAACAATTCAAAGTTGGTAAATAAAAGTTAATGAAAGGTGAATCATGAGTTGTCCCGGAGTGTCCTTTTGGAGTGAAACTACAGTGGAACTTAACACATATCACTGTGCGGAAGATATCTCTGGGTTGCTCATGCTCGTGTCTTCTGCACAGTGATACGATGAAAACAGTTCCTACGTTACACTGCTCACTATATTGTCTGTGGATTATCTTGAATAACCGGGTCATGATTTTTAGTAAGAGACATTGCTGTTGATTCAGATCACCTCAGAAATAATCCCATTAAGTCCCATTATGTTTGGGCGAAGACCGACATTCCTACAGCCGATATCTCCAAAAATAGGCAACTCCCACCAGAACAACCTAGATGGATAGATAGCACTGAAGTCCATCTAAAACATATATTGTTTCAGTTTTGGGGTGAACTTCCCCTTTAACAGGAAAACATAAGAGCACATTACACCAATTCTGGCATTCCTTCACTGGCTGCATGTAACATGTAGAGTTGAATTAAAAATGTTATTAATGGTTTATAAATAACTTAATAAATTAGCACTCTTGATGAGCTTAATAAATTAGCACTCCAGTTCTCATGATGAGCTGCTTGTTCCTCAAGATCTACTTAGATCTTCTAACCCAGGAGTCTCCAACTCCAGTCCTGGTGAGTTACTATCCAATAGGTTTTCTGTCCCACTTGGCTTCTGATGAGCCACACCTGTTCCTGGTATTTACCTGAGCCAGGTAGGATCAGAAGCCAAGTAGGATAGAAAACCTACTGGATGGTAGCTCTCCAGGAGACCCCTGTTATAACCAGTTGGAGACCCCTGTTCTAACCAGTTACACTCAGGTGTTGCATGCTGGCCCAATCAGAGGCCACTCTCTAGATCACACGTTGACTGGAATATGTTCCGGTGCAGCTCGAATGATGACATCTACATGATTATGGAAACTATGCTTGGTTTCATCAACAAACTAACAGATGACATTATACCTAAAGTTACCATAAAAATATACATAAACCAGTAACCATGGATTAACAAAGTCATCCAGGATGCAGCAAACACCCACAGCACTGCTTATAATGCAGGACTCACAACTCAAAATATGGACAACTATAATGCTCCCTCCTATAAACTCCAGAAAAGCTGAAAGAACTCAAAAAATGGTTTGAACAGCCTAATCATACCGGCATGCGGCAGGGACTACAAACAATAACAAGTAACAGACTGGTGCACCCCAACCACTTCAAGGGCTGATGCATTGCTGGCAGAGGAGCTAGATACCTTCTACGCACACCCTGCTAATTCCAGAGGAACACCGTCCCCACAGCAAAAGCTCTAGCCAACTACAATTCCACCCTCGCAGTCTCCGAACAGGACTTGGGAGGGACTTTCAATAGTGTGAATACCAGGAAGACACTGGATGCAGATGACATCCTAGGATGGGTATTCAAGATCTGTGCTGACCAGCTAGCTCCTGAGTTCACGGTAATATTCAATCAATCCCTAAGCCAGTCCACCATACCTACATGTTTTAAAAGATCCAAAACTGCTCAAGTCTGAATGATTTTTGCCTCATTGCATTAACCTCATGTGGCAATGAATTGCTTTGAGAGACTGGTGAAGAATCTCATATGGACTTCACTACCCAATGACCTTAGACGTTAGAGAAGTTGCATACCATCCTAACGGATCCACTGACAATTCCATCACCTTTCTACTCCACACAGCCCTAGCCCACCTGCACAAGAATAGTGGAAACTATGTGAGAATGCTGTGTGTAGATTACAGTTCAGCATTCAACACCATAATCCCCTCCAGGGTCATCACCAAGCTCAGGGACTTCACACTGGACACCAGCTTGTGAAACTGGGAGTTCAACTTCCTATCGAGCAGACCTCAGGAAGTGAGGGTGGACCATTACACATCATCAACCCTCACCCTCAACATGGGAGGCCCCTGGGGCTATGTACTGAACCCTCTGCTGTACTCCCTGTACACCGACAACTGCAGGGCCACATTCAACTCCAACATCATTGTTAAGTTAGCAGGCAAGTATGTTTGATCACCAACCACAATGAATAAGCCTACTTGGAGAAGCTGAAGAACCTGTCACTTTGGTGGCAAGACAACTACTTCCTCCTCAATGCAAACAAGACTAATGAGTTCAAATAATTGGGGACTTTGAGAGGAGCAAAGGAAACAGCAAAAAACAGCAAAGGAACCTCACCCAGATTAGGATCAACAGTACTTCAGTGGAGAGAGTGAACAGCTTCCTGTTCCAGAACCTCAACATCCACATAACTGAGGACCTGACCTGGACCCTGCACACAGACTCTTTAGAAAGAAAAGGCATGTCAGTGCCTCTATCATCTCAGGCGTCTCAGAGCCTTCAAGCTACCTGCCTGAATGCTGAGGAAATTTTACACCTCTACCATTGAAAGCATGTTGACAGGGAGCATCACTGCCTGGTTCGGGAACAGCCCGCAGCAAAACACACAATCAGACAAGCACTCCATAATCTCTTTGACATCTACACTAAACGTTGCAGATCCAGGGTGAGAAAAATTATTAAGGACCCCAGCCACCCAAACAACTACCTCTTCTCTGCTGAGATCAGGGAAATGCTACCATTGCCTGAAGACCAGTGCTGAAAGTTTGAGGAAGAGCTTTTTTATACAGGTGATACAGATCCTAAATGAGAACAATATCAAGGACTGTTCATTTCCCCTCAACATTACATCCCTACTTAAGAGCTGAATGTAAATATTGACTTTATTCATTTATTCATCCATTCATTCATTGAGCTCTCTGCGCTACTTCTGTCACTTTACTGCCTCATTAGCACATATTAAACTTGCTCATAGCTATTTATAATCTTTTCTTCTTAATGTTATTGTGTTTTTTTCATAGTTTTGGAAGTCAGGAACACCAGCATTTCACTCCACATTGTACATACTGCATAACTGGGTATATGACAGATAAAGCTTGATTTGATTTCATTTGATCCGCCGTCCATCCACAGATAAAGGGTCTTACAGCAAACTATGCAGGTCAGTTGTTTGGGGTCTGTAACTGGGATTTTCAACCTAGCAGCAAAGTATAGTGGTACCTCGGTTCTCAAACTCACTAGAACTCGACTTTCTTGAAAGTCGCACAAACCATTTTTACCTAGAACTCAAACTGAATATCAGAAGTCAAACCGTGAACGCTGACCTAATATAAATTGTACACGCCAGGAAATGAGTCATACTACAATACAATTCTTACTTGAATGCTTTATTCACAGACTGGATGATTAACCAAATAAAGCAGCGCTACATTACAGTAACTAACAATGAATAAACCACCAACTTATGTGTACTGTTAAAGCATTTATGTAATTTATTTAAACTTTAATTTACCAGGTAAATTAACTGAAAACCAGTTTTCACTGCTTTACGAGATATTCGGGAGAAACAGCAGGTTACGCACTGGAACTGCCTGGGATACAAACGTCATGCGTGTAATTAAACTCTTCAGCCAATAAGGGCAAAGGTGTGTTGTCATGGTGGCGGTTCCAGTTTGTGCAGCTGGGTGAGAGGTCGCAACGCATCTAACCGCAATGCATTGCATCAGGATCAATATACTTTGCTTTAAGCCAGCACTGTAAGCAAGTCAAACGCACCCAATGACCGGACTTGGAAACAAACTGAAACCCGGACCTAATACAGAGGACTAATGACAACAACCAGAAACAGCTGATCACATGGGGATCCCACACGAGGTTAACGAGGGGACGTGGCACACGGAAGGAGCGGACGATCGAAACAGGATAGGGGTAATGTTGGGATAAGATTTTTATCGTTTTGGAAGCCATTAAGAAAACAATGCTTTTCTTGTTTTATCCTGTTCATTTTTTGTTTAAATGCTAAAAAAAAAAGAAAAAAAGAAAAAACATTTTTAGGTGTAATTTTGGGGGGCCGGGAACCAATTAATTGGTTTTCCATTATTTCTTATGGGAAAAATTAGATCAGAACTTGAACATTTTGGGATTCGATCCAGAGTCCGGAATGGATTAAGTTCAAGAACCAAAGTACCACTGTATGTATAACTGCTCTAAGTTTAGCAAAAGAAAACGAAAAGCACAATACGAAAATGAGAAATTCTACTTTTCACGGCACTGTACCAGAAATAGGTTCCAAATTTCACACCTGGACAAAAAAGGTATGGTTTTGTGGTATTGACTAGTGGGATGAAGGGGCAAGGTGAAGTTGAAGGGTACTATGTATCACATAACCCAAATACTGCTAAGGCATCTCTAAAAGTATTATTATACCTTTATATATTTATGTCATTTCAATTGAATTCATTTTTTATTATGTACCGTAGAGCACCTAACACCATGCATTACCACCAACCTCACAAGTAGTGATAAAACAATTTTCATAAGGAAAAGTATACAAATGCAATTTCTATCCATCCTCTTTAATCAGCTGTTCTGTTCAGGGTCACAGGGGACCTGGAAGCCTGTGGGTGCGATGCAGGGAATAACCCAGTATGGGATAGTAACCCATCGCAGGGCACACTGTAATTTAATAACCCCAGAACAACGTGGGCAGAACATGAAACTTCACATACAGAACTCTAGCAGAGACTTGACCCTAGGTCCCAGGGGTATGAAGTGACACTACTAACCACTGCACCACCATGCTGGCCAAAAAAATGCATTTTATGTTATATAATTTTAAAAACGGGTACAAAAGAGGGGGAAACAGAAAAGTGGAGCTATTGGGAGATCCTGGTCTATTCTGATTTTCTTTGTTTAATAATAATTAGCAAACTAGCACTTCTTTAACAAACTTAGCTTTCTGCAAGCAAAATACTTTAAATAACCCCTTTGAAATACAAATATGGCTCTGCACGTGTCAAATTAAATTGATCATCCCAAATGTTTTTTAGGTCGTTTTTCTATAGACAGCTTTTTCATCAAATATGTTACACGCTCCTAGGTCAATTCTCCCATCAGGCACTTAAGTCAAGAAAGCACATTCTTATTGGCTTGACGATCCTTTGACAAAAAAACAGTTACAACTTAACTTATTAGGTATATGGAAAAAACATAATTTTAAGCTCTGATTTAATCATTCATTAACCAATTTCCAATCAATTTTCCTAAATTGGCACTACCATTGCAGATCAAATACAAAAATAGATTAATTGTATTAATTTTATTGCATACATTCCACAATAGACAATCAATTAGTATTCAAATTTCTTTAGTTGTTTTGTATTGTATTTGGGAAGGAAATATTCAGAAGGTCTTTCCTCCCAACTGCTATCAGACTCTATAACAAAGTCCTGGCAGCTGACAACAGACACACTGATTAATACACACAAGTTGAATCATCAGCTTCGTATGTGCAATATTTTCAAGTGCA
>JABFEA020000110.1:25623270-25635121 GCA_019775915.2 Cyphomyrus plagiostoma
TGGGAGTGAGGAGTTAGCTAGAATTAGAGTCCCTATATGCTAAACTAAACAGGTGTGTTTTTAGTCTAGACTTAAATTTTTATTGTTTCCTATGTTCATTTTTGAGGACGACATTCTAAGACATACTTATGTCAGAGGCAGTGTTGTGATGGGAGTGGAGCTGGAGCCTCTGACAACAGTATTGGAGAGTAGGATGCTGTTCAAGCTGAAGTCCACTCTAAACATTGTCTCCCAGTCACTTCATGACATGCTGGACAATCATAGGAGTACCTTCATGTGTTGCATTGTATTGTATGTCTACTTAATTGACTGCTATAATAGTTGCCACTCTTCTGGGAAGGCTTTCCACAAGATTTTGGAAGGTGTGTGTGGGAATTTTTGCCCATTCTTCTAGAAGAGCATTTGTGAGTTCAGTCACTGATATTGGACATGAAGGCCTGGCTCACAATCTCCATTCTAGTTTATCCCAAAGGTGTTCAGTTAGGTTGAGGTCAAGGTTCTGTGCAGGCCAGTGAAGTTCTTCTACACCAAACTCATCTAACCATGTCTTTATAGACCTTGCTTTGGTGCACTGGGGCACAGGTACAGTAAGATATAATAGAACATGGCCTTCCCCAAACTGTTCCCACAAAGTTGACAGCATAGAATTGTCCAAAATGTCTTGGTATGTTGAAGCCTTAAGAGTTCTCTTTACTGGAACTAATGGGCCTAACCAAACCCCTGAAAACAACCCCATACCATTATCCCTCCTCCACTCAACTTCACAGTTTGCACAAAGCAGTCAGGCAGGTAACATACTCCTGACATCTGCCAAACCTAGACTCATCCATCAGAGAGATTTGTCACTCAAAAGAACATGTTTTCACTGCTCCAGAGTCCAGTGGCAGTGTGCTTTACACCGCTCCATCCGATGCTTGGCACTATGGTTGGTGATGTGAGGCTTGCATGCAGCTGCTCAGCCATGGAAGCCCATTCCGTGAAGCTCCCAGCATTCAGATTTTGTGCTGGGGTTAATGCCAGAGAAAGTTTGTAACTCTGCAATTACTGAGTCCACAGAGCGTTGGCGACTTTTACGCACTATGCGCCTCAACACTCAAGAACTCCGCTCTGTCACTTCACGTTGTCTGTTGTTGCAATAATATCACTTACAGTCGACAGCGGAATATCTATCAGGGAGCACCTGAATTCAATGATTAAGAGGTGTGTCCCAGTATTGTGTGTGTGTGTATGTGTGTGCGTGCGTGTGTGCATGCACGCATGTGTGTGTGTGTTGTTTGGAATGTTTTAGGACATATTGAGAATTCAATCTGTCCTTTTGCAGAGCATCCGGTTCTTTGAGAAAAGATACATTTCAGAAAATAACTGTTAACGCCATAACAGCCATTGAAGCCGAAAAACTTCTGATGCGTGAAAGTGAGAAATGTTTTGGTTGGCTGAAGTCTCTTAACTTCATTAACATGCAATTTATTGGCAGGCAAAATTTACATCTTTGCTAAAATAATAATTCAGTGTTAATTATTTTCATTGAAACTGCTGGGTGGAGTGAAAAGTTGCCATCTGGAGACAGAAGTTAGTGTTGCTGTGTTGACTCATTGTCATAAATTCATTAAGTGGAATGTGGAGCTACTGCATTCAATGGCCGCGTGGAGTGTAAAGTAGCATTGTGGAGCCAGATGGTTGACTATGCCTATGTGTGCCTGCATGTAGACATGTGTGTAGTAATGTGAGGTCATTGTGAAATGGGATGGTGTAAAGAACTGTGTGACATGGGGATCAGACCACGAGAGACAGATTTATTAGACCCAGAAATTCTATTCTCCGCTACAAGTAATTATCCTGAATAAAAACACAAGGTACTAATTCATTGAGGGGTTAAAAGTATAATCAAAAAGTATGAGCCAAGGGCAAAACGTGGTAAAGATCTAGGGTTGTACATATGTTAATATGTACATACTTCATTAATATGCATTCACCACTTATATCAGGATTGATGGAGGCGGTGAACTTAATTGTTACTGATAGTTAAGGTCAATGTTCTATCACTCAAAAGACAGATCATGCTTAATACCTGCCTTTCCTTATCATCCAACTATATTTGAAAATGGCCAATGCATCATATTCTAAATATTAACATAATCAATAAATCTGTGGTCTTTATACTCAGTCATACAATTTAACATCACAAAAAATGTGATGTTAAAAAATAGCTTTTACACCAGCTATTTCATCTTTGTATAAGTGTGCTGTTTACTGTTTACTTGTGTGGATTTATTTTGTAATATTTACCCACTGATTCTTGGCATCCTGTATCTACTCTGGAAACACTTGGGTAAAATTCCCACCCACGTATCCAGCACATTAGGACTAAGAAAGAAGGGCAACCAAATGAATGTGGTTTATGTCACATGTACAGTTATAATATGTGATATGTCAATCACTGTGCATAGCCACCTGTAGCTGAGATATTGAATTTGGGTTAACAGTGGCACACAGAACTATGTTGAACATGTGCTGGCATTTTTAGAAAGAACAGGGAACATCTTTTCCGGTGAGTTTGACACCTGCATAACAGATTAAACATGTTCTTATGTTCAGAGAAAAACTGGTCCCGTAGAAAAACAACAATGATGTATAATTTCAAACACTTAATAAAAACAGTTTTTGCTGGATCCCATGGTAATATATTCAATCACAACACAAAACATGCTTCAATAAAGTAATTTAGTAGCTTAAAGTAAATAGTAGTTATTAAGCTACTTATTGGATGTTGTTGTTGCATGCTTTTATGTACATTATGAATTCTAATTATCATTTGGAGAAGCACTACAAAACAACAAAAATTCAAAATTGATTTAAATGACTCACCCAGAACCACTTTGCACATATTTCCTCACATATGGTTTTTCACCTCAGCATAAAGTATGCTAATAATTTTGAATGTGAAGTGTTTTGTCTCCTGGTTATATTGTTAGCTATTGGCTGTCACTATGGCACTTGCCGAATTGTATTTTGTTGTCTGTACCCAGAAGAAAAGCAATCTAATTAAAGGAAGGAAAACCTCAATAACACTGTAAATTAAATAAATGATTGTCTTGTTCTCCCCCAGTCACTCAGCCCTGTGGGTATGTTCTTTCCTGAGGTACATCGCTTAGCACACACCAGAGATTTGAGGAAATGACAGCTTTGAGTGGCTTGGTTCACAGGCATGCAAAAACAACAGTATCATATTTATAAGATCCTCTAAATAAATGGAAATGCATGCAGCCTGAGGGAAAAAACCTACAGCTTGCACTTATCAAAGTAAAATTACAGAGATTAATGAGTTGATGGTTATTAAAAAATGCATGACTTTGTCCCTGATCCTCATGAAACAAACGGAAAAGGGAAAACAAACAAATAATTACTAACACAAATGTTTACAAGCGCAAGAACTTTGCTAGTCTGCATCTGTATTGCTGCTTGATCGGAAGTTTAAAAACTTGGTCCCCCCCCCCCCCTGCCCCCGCTAAAGAAATTTTCAGTAAGTGTGAGGAATTTAGCATTGAAGTTGCTCTGTCAACTGTTGTTTTATCCTTATTAAAAACTCTATGTGAATATCTACCAACACCCTGATGATGTCTTAATAATTAAAAGTAATTTGATCAATCCATTTTGTATTTAATTTTTTTTTTGTTTTGCCAGTGTGTGATCATTATAGCTCATCTTTGGCTCCTCCTGAGATGACATGATTGTGAGAACTACGTTAGATAAAAACAGAGCTGATGAGACCTCTTTTCAACAAATTAACATCTTATTTTAAAAAATAGCAATTAGGTGCTTTTGTTCTTTTCCTTCTAGCAGCCGGTGACTTGAATGTGACATTTTAGAAAGAGAAATTGTGGTTGTGCCGCCGGCAGAGACGTGTACCCCTCTGCCACCTTCAAGAAGATGCACCTGAATGTGGGCTTATGGAGTCAAACAATGTTCAGGTGCAGCCAATTAAAAGCTGTGAAAGAATTTCTGCAGAGCTGAAGCAGAGTGCAGATGCACTGTGGTGTTCAGACCTATCTAATCTATACTGATGTAGCTGAAAAGGTGTTTATTTTTCCCAGTACCAAAAAAAGATTTTTTTTAAAAATTCACTTAATTGCCCTTTACATAATGCAATACCTTATATAACTAGTAGTATGTACTACATTTCTCTTTTGAATTTAGTTGCTTTACTGTTAAATGCAGTTGTCTTAAAAGAGCTGAGATCTGGAAAAAACATGCATATGTATGATATATTTATTATTATATAATAATGTAATATTAATACAATGGAAAAAACGTAGGTCATTGGTTAATCCCAGAAGTTTTTTATTCCTAAATTTATCCTTGCCTATCCTAAGCACCATAAAGAATAATATATGTTTAAATATATGTATTAATTTTTTTGCATATAGACTGTTGATTAAGTTAACTTACTAAGGGCATATTGTCCCAAGTATTTAGTGAGGAACAAAAATGTTATTTTAATAATATGCATTTTCCACAAGCAGTACAAAAAACTATTTTACATTTAAAAGCAATATTAAGCACAGATATTTCTAATTATTTATTAGTCCTGGGTATAAAGTTAAACCGCATGCAGCCCACAAGGGGCCCTCCAACTTGCAAGGAAAAATTTGGGGGTTGGTTGGTGGGGCACTTTCATTCCAGCCACCGTAAGAACTTCACACAGCTCCGGCCAGGCTGACAGGACTCTTTTTCTGCTCTCTGTGGGAGTAGCTCTGCTGCTGCCACACACAGGTAGGCTGCACACATCATTAAGTCAAAACTGCTGGAGAACTAATAGAGTCAGGCCTGTTGGGTATTGGAACCGGCGTGGTACTGAGGCATCACCTGCTGTACAGCAGCGCATGGGTCTCAATCTGAGGCGGCCCGTCCAGGTAGGCACTTGAAATGTGTTGTCTCTCTGCTGAGATGACTTTCTCACCTGGTCTTCATCTTCCTCTGCTGTTGGAGGGGTTTTGTAAAGTCCCCGTTTCAGTTGCGACACTCCCTGAGGTATGCAGACTGGGCAGTGGCCAGATCTTTGTAGGTGGATACATCTATTATTGATCTGGTCATTATGATGGCTGCCATACTTACTGTTACTATGGTAGTTCAGCTCTTCCCAATGATACGCAATGTCACTTCTTTCAATGAACGTATTATGGGATTATAAGAGATTAAGGCACTCTCTCTCTGGGTGCTTTTTCTGTTGTTTCAGTATGTGCTCCAGCTACACAGAGTGATGTCTTGGTGAAGGAGATATTGTATCTGCAACGGTCTGAGGTGGATGGGAGCCCATGTCATGGATGACTGACGGGGCTGGCTATGAGGATTGCATCGGGACCCATGGGTCTGGTGACCAAAATGAAAGTGGTTCCGTGTTCCTTGACTTCGAAAAAGGTCAAGGGCTATGGATTGCTGGGGCCTGGTCCCAGCACCCTGAGCTGCATCATTGGGTGATTAGGATCCTTTTTGCTGATGATCCGTGTGTCTACCTGGGCAGCTGCCAATTGGGATCCCGAGGTGTTTAATCATGTTGCGGGTGTGGCAAAACACTGCACCAGTGCATGCTCCCCAACCTGACCTGACCTGTGATGTGATATCCTACAGCCCTACTGTCCATCCATCCATCTTTGAGCAGCTTATTCTGCGTAGGGTTGCGGGGAAACTGGGACCTGTGCCAAGCAGTATAGGGCACAAGAATGGGGTACGCCTTGGATGGGATGCCATACAGTATTTATGCTTTGAAAAAAAGAAGTTTTCAGTTCTGCAGTTTAGATAATGGTTCATTTGCCTTTTTTGTTTCTTTCAAGAATATATCAGAATAAATTAGCACTGGAGTAAATGAAGACTGAATGCATGTTAACAACCGAAGAAAGATTTCTACATTTTCTTTAAATGTTAAATCATGCACTCTGTTTCCATGTCAAAGCCTTCTGCTTACTTAGCCTCCTACATCTATGATCTCATCCAACTAGCCAAAGGTGGATTGTTGTAAGGTACTTCAGTGTTTCATGCTTTTTGCTGATTTGCATGTGCTCAGTCCTGTGATTAGTCACAGGGACTAGGAATCTGGCTGTAGGTTGTCCACTTGAATTGGGTTGAGATTTCCATTAGTAATGTGATTTCACATGAGGTGATCAACCAAAGACTGCTGTTCCATTTGTTTGGGTATAAACTGTTTAATATAAGGAATAACTCGAAATAAATTAAGTTTAAATGAAGTTTTGTTGTGATTTCACTTTATTTTTGTGAATAAATTACCTACTAATAAATAAATAAGCTACTCATGACATTTTAACCTCGACTCTCCATAATAATAATAATAATAATAATAATAATAATAATAATTATATATATATAGCACACCATCTTTTGCCAGGCCACAATTGTAAATAAGAAATTGTTCTTAATCTCTTGCCTGGTTAAATAAAGGTAAATAAAATTTAAAAAAATCAAATAAATACAATACAAAATACAAAAAGCATAGAGTTGATCAAGAGATCAAAACATACAGACAATGCATGACATGGTACAACAAATAAACACTGTAATAAGAACATCAAATCTACTTCATTAAGTTTTTGGAAATTTAAATAAAACCTAATTTGGTTCATATAATCACACAAACCAAATAATTGTACAATTAACATTCCTTGGAATTAATTAGTTTTTTTATTAGACTACATGTCTCTGGGCTCATAGTAATGTTGTTGGCTTAAAATTGTTATTGGGCAATAGGGCCAATGGAAATGATTGCAACAGTTAGCACATCGATCTTGATAACTGAGGTGCAATATCCCTTTTCCAAACTGACCTGTGCATCTGACCCGTGTTGGTCAAAATTAAATGACTGTGTATGCAGTTATGATCTTTGAATTCACTGTTCAATAAACCAGAGCAATCCGTACATGATGAATTGAACTATTTACGGAAAGTAGTAACAACCTAGGCACAAATTGTGTTTTGTAGCAGCCAAACAATAGCGAACAAAAACCATTCCCACACTTCTAAACATAGTAAACAAAAAAGTTCCCATCCTCCTTCAAGAACTATTAATTGAAAACATTTAAACAAATAACTCCAAACTGTACTTGCCTTTCTACTTTCCTTCTCCATTATGTTGTCCGGCATCACAGAAATCGTTATTAAACAATGGATATGTCCTTCTACTGCTTGTGAGTATACTATTGGTTTGGAGTCCACCAGCGGACTTTCGATGTATGCACAGTGGATCTAATGTGATGTCATTTCCGGGCCTACAGTTCCAGGCCATACTGTTGGTTGACTATGTGCAAACACGAGATGTGACTAAAATGGACTTTGTTCAGTTACATTTAGCCCAGTCGCAAAACAGTGCTTCTTGCACAACAATACTTATATCTCGCAATGACTTTAGCCCCTTTGAAAAAAAATCTTCTGTTTGAACTTCAAACTTGGACATCACAGCTGCCCTGATGTCTTCATCACTTGAAAGCCATTGTCCATGGAGAGATTTCTCCAAAACTCGGAATAGGAAATAATCTGAGGGAGCCAGGTCAGGACTGTAGGGTGGATGGTTCAGCTGCTGGAACCTACATTCTTGGATGGCAGCCTGTGAATGATGTGACATGTGAACCGCTGCATTGTTGTGAAGAAGTAGCACGTTTGCTGTGAGTTTTCATCATCTTTTCACCTTGATTGAGTCCCGCAAAACGATCATTGTGTTGGTGTAACTCTCCCTGGTTATGGTTGTCGTGTGTGCCATGAACTCCAGAAGTAAAAGTCCTTCAGTTTCCCAGATGGGGTGGGAGATGACTTGTGCTTCCACTGTATTTATTCCATTTTAGACTCTGGATCTTTGTGATAGACCCAAGTTTCATCCCCAGTCACCAAATGAAGAAAATAATTCACTTGGTCTTCATGGGGCATCTCCAAGTTCTCCTGAAAGCACTGGAGCCTTTTGGCCTTCTGACATGGCGTCAGAATTCTTGGAACCCATCTTGCACTGACCTATATCACGTCGAACTTTTCATGAATTATTTTCCAAACTGTACCTACTGAGATCTTCAGCTAATCAGAAACCTTAATTTGTCAGTGTGACAAAATAAAATCCTTGACTTTCTTCTACATTTCTGCGGAAGTTGCTTCCATGGGCCATCCAGTATGAGAATCCTTTTCAATGGACTCTCTACCCCACTTCAACTACTTGCTCCAAAATTTTACTTTACAGGACAATGGAACAGACTGCAGTCATGCGTTCATGGATCTCCTTTGGGTTTATCATTCTTTTGTGACAAATTTTATCACTGAACATTGGGCCACATTCACCAACCATTCTGACAAACAAATTTGTTCTTAAACCCCACGTACACACTTTTTTTTTTTACAAAGATTCTGACATTCACCAATGTTTTTTTTCTGAATTTGTTCTTAGCTAAGAACATAATCTACGCACACTCAAGACCCTTTGTAAGCACATTTGTGTAATGATAATTGGTTACATCAGTTTTGTTAATTCTACAGTTCATAAAATGATAGTATTTATCAAAATAAAGTATAAAAATCATGGTAGTAACAGCGATCATGCAGATTATAAATAGGTCAGAATCATAAAAACGTTCATACATGGGGTTTAAGAACAAATTTGTTTGTAAGAACAGTTGGTGAATGAGGCCCATTGTTCCAAATCTACCATTTTCTTACTTGATTCACACGAGGACTCTCCTGGCACCCTGTCTCTTGCAATGTTAGACTGGCACTGTGCCACAGCTGTGCATGAGTAACCATGAGACATGACACAACCTGCCTAGACTTGTTTCAACACACTTGCTACTTTCTTTCATACTCAGGTAGATAAATTACTGAACAACCCTCATATTCTGGAGACTTTATAAAATCCAACGCAACACCCAATTGGGTAAATCCTAAATATTCTGTAGTAATCACTCAAGTCTGACAGATGAAACTTCAGTGTCAAACAGGATTAAATTTTAACTATCTATGTTTTTACATATTTCACACTAACTGTAGCCCTATGGCCAATGAAACTTTATGTTGTTGTGTTTTGAGATAATTTGTTTGACGTAAAGCAATAAAAGTAAAATGAATAAAGTATGGCTGCACATAAAAATTAATGCTGCTTTAAATCTCCATTAGTCAAATGTTTCAGTTCTGTAATCTAAATAATCCAATTAACATTTTGACATTGCTATTTCATGTTTATTTGTTCACCAAAATCTTGTGATTAGTCCAACAAAGTTCAGACAATGATAAAAAGCCTTTACCCAGTTTTATATTTATTTAACTATCCTATCTATCTTATACAGAGCAAGGTGGTCTTGGGGGTGATTGGCGTTGGATAAAGTACAGTCATACAGCACCCCTGCACACTCTTTACAGAGCACTGATCAGTCAGTGCTATGCTTCAGAAAGTATAGCAGGTGATACTATGTTCTGTACAGTGTTAGAAAGATGGCTCTTGCTTCTCTCTTCTCGGATTAAATTTAAGTACTACTTGTACATCAGTGTTGATGCTGAGCTATAGCCGAATTCTGGAACTTAGATGTAATTAGAATTTCAGTGACCCAGGTCTGAAGAAGAGACATCTTCTATTGTTTGTAATACAATTCTGAAATAAAAATACAAAAAATAGGTTAGGTGCAAATCCCAGTATAAAATTCCATTTAATTAAACTGTAAAAACTATAGATTTGCCAGACTGTTGAATATAAAGTTTAAACCCTGAAAGTGCATCTTGCTCTATTCTAAAGCATTACTATTGCATTAAAAATATTCTTCTTTTCATCTGAAATTATAATGAAACATTCAGCACGTTGCATGCATCGGAGTTACATATATTTTGTACTTACATTTCTGCAAGAGGGTGACACAGTCATAAAGCCCATACAAGCCAACCACTCTCGTTTCAACTGCCAGTTATATAACCTTCTCCCACCTGCCTCACATGCACCAGTGGACTGTGAGTGAGAGAGATGTTGCCCCTGATCAGAACTAGCTATCCTGCATGCACTGTGTGACCTACAGCATCTGAAGCACTTTTCACTTTAATGTTGTGTTTGAAGAAAGGTATCAGCTCAGAAGAGATGTCACAAGGGTGTTCCGAGTACATGTGCAAAATGCCACCAAACCACTAAAAGAACTCACAAGCAAATATTGAACTCCACAAGGTAAGTGCAAAGAGGCTTTCCCCAGAGAGTTCCTTAACTGGAAAAAGCCATTCAATAAAACAACACCAGTCTAAGAAGTCTTGCAGTGTATAAGATCTAACGGAGAGGAAAAATGACAAGTTGAGGTAATCCCTGCAAAGATTCACCATAATCTCAAGGAATTGCTTTAATCATTAAGCACAGTCAGAGAAAACAAGACAGCTGAAATACCTGCCAAATGATGGTGTGGTTACAGGGCTGAACCAGAAAACTACTGCACCAAACACCAAACAACCACCGATACACATGACCGGAAAACACAGGGAGATCAGAAATTGGATTGAAAGGCACACACATGGTGGGTATTTTACACAATGGCTAAAGACACACGAGGATCACACGTAATTTACGTATGACAGATAAGGACACATGCGACAATAAGAAATACAACTCAGGTACTTACAATATCACACACAGCGGCTATTTACAATACCTGCAGAGCATGTTGGGAGATGTTAATTAGCCCCGCTGTGCAGCGCTATCCTGCCGGGATTACCCCCCTCCCTGAGGCTTCCGCGTGTTGCGCTCTCCCTCCCAGCTGGCCAACTCCTTGCATAGCGAGCCCGGTCCTGCAGGCTCTGCCACCGCTGCTCGTCGAACTCACCGTGCTGCTCAGCCAGCCTAGCTTCCAGCGTGCATCACGCCTCCTCGCTGCTGGTCAGCTGAGAACCACCACCAGCCAGCGAACGGTTGGAGTCCCTAGAAGCTCTCGCCTCCCTTGTACACAGATTTTGTCTGAGATGGGGGACCGGCAGACTGGCACGGATGGCTTCAGGTTGTACTGCACAGGTTCAGGGCACTTCAGTAGGACAGGGCAGTGCCTCCCTCACTCATCTCCCACTGGTGTGGGCTTCTGGGCAACAGAGAGCCTGGTGCCGTTTCTCCTTGCAGTACCAGCAGATGAGCTTTTTGCCCTGAAGTGTGTGATCCCAAGCCGTCCTTGTTCACTCCAGTGCCACCAGTGGGGCCGCTTCTGGCATCCCATTTCTTAAAGCAGTGTAGCTCATGGCAGACTAAGGTATCACAGCAGCAGCACGAGACAAGGAGACTTTTCTTAAGGGAAAGAATGTCCTTTTATTAAATCCCATAAAAATACTTACACCAAACTACCATCAGCACACATAACGGGGAAATGCAGGGAGTAAGGCACACATGCTTGGTAGTTTACACAATGGCTGAACACAGGCAAGGATCAGACAAGATTCACATATGACAGACAAGGACACACACAAGAATAAAGAATACAACACAACTATTTACAAGGACACATGCAGGGGCTATTTACAATACCCCCAGAGGATGATGGGAGATATTAATTAGCCCTGCTATCCTGCCAGTTTTGATGGCATTTTCCAAAATAATGGTATTTATTCATCAAGCAGGGGGTCCCACGATAAAAACTGCCAGTAAGATCCAAAACCAGACTGTGATTTTCAGGTTTCATAGAATTACTATATCACTGTATTCTTATTCTGATTCATACACATTATTTGAATAGTGTCCTTGCTAGTTAGTTCCAGCCATTTTGGCTAGCTCCATTAATTTATTTGCAATATACACTCACCTAAAGGATTATTAGGAACACCTGTTCAATTTCTCATTAATGCAATTATCTAAACAACCAATCAC
>JABFEA020000110.1:25637848-25647924 GCA_019775915.2 Cyphomyrus plagiostoma
ATAAACCCTCGTTCGTCCCAGTCCGCCTGCCTGGATCTCCCCTCTGTTCGCCCGGCACACACCCGCCATCGCAACACAGACAGATTCAAAACCAACAGGGACCATGAGGGCTCAACCAATATTAACAAAGATAGAAACAGAGACATCAAGAAACACAAGGGCTAGAAACAGGGAATAAGGCTGACACTTATGATGGATTGGCTGGTAGCACATACACCTACAATAACTAACCAAGGAACAGGGCAAGGGTAGACACAAGTAACAAGGTTAAATGAGGGACAGTTGTGGGTTATTACCAGTTACAGACAAAGAAACAAGAGCTAGAGAGAACAGGTGAGGGTCATGAACAAAGGCCCAATTGCAAGGTCCCTCCTAAGACCTAAGCTCTGAACCCTCAGATACTGCAAGGGATTGAAATGGTATAAATAAAAATGGGACAGCACCTTTTGATGTTACCTTGAAAATGCTAAAACAAGTTTCTTACTATTGTGGTTTTGGAGATTTTTATTTAGAAACTTGAACCTTCTACACAGCCAAGGCATGTGCATTTAAGGGATCGACTGTGTAATTTGAATGTGTTCAGGTTCTTGCATTGCATTACTGTCAAACAGTGTAATTAATAAGAAAAAATAAAAAGAAATGGTTTGTTTACCATTAATGCTGCTGGGCTTATCATTGTAACACAATGTTTCACGTCACCATGCTATAAATGTGAATAACTCCCTCAGACAGAAATGTGGATGACTAAAGGACTCAACGTGTCTCAAATGACCTTATGCACTCAATAATTTGACAGTGGGATGGCCCTAAGACCTCAGGAAATTAGCGGGAACACACATCAAAGTCAAAAGGTGGACATTTGGATTGGATGAAACACTAAGGAATTCAGACACTACGGGAGACTTGGAACTTAGGTAAAACAGAACATGACCCCAGCCCTAAAGACTAGCAGGGGCAACCAAAGCAAAGGTAAAAAAGAGCTAATACAGAAACACAAGAACATAAACATGGGACAAACTCAAAAGTCCAATATGGTTGAGGTTGGTTTTTGGGCCGCAACAGTGGGGATATATAGTTCTCAGGTGCGCTGTTACCCCATTCAGCAACATGGTGGCCCCGGCAGCTGCCAACCACACTAGGCGCTGAAGGCGCTACAACACTGAGGGAGGAACAGGATGGCCAGCAACACCTGCTAGCCAAAATGGGAACAAGACAGGCAGGGACTAATTCTGATAAAGTCTCAAGCTTTATAATGATATAAAGCTGCCATCACCACAGTTTTGATATATAATAGAAAAAAATAGCAGTGCTGGCAGAGGGATGCCCAGAAATTCAATATCATGATAAGCTTACAACTTATCCAGAATTTAATATTCCCAATTCCACCCAGATTGCTAGAGAAAGCGACGTTAATATGTATATCTTCTACTAGTAGGGGGCATCACACATTACATTAAAAAAGTATTATAAACCATAAAAATTGTTATAATTTATGACTATTTCATATATCATGCATCCATTTATATTTAAATCTCACTTAAGCTACCTTTTAGATTGTCACATAATGCAGTGCACAATGCACCCAGCATCTGAATTTGGCAGCCTGTAGCACACACCTGTCATTAAGCTTACTTTAACTACACCTGTTTATCTGCTTATTGAAGAAAATATCTTATCGGCCATGTCAGCAGCACAATGTATAAAAATGCAGATACAGGTCAGGAGCTTCAGCTAATGTTCACATCGAACACCAGAATGGGGAAGAAAGGTGATTTAAGTGAAATTGAATGTCGCATGGTTGTTGGTGCCAGATGGGCAGGTATGAGTATTTCAGAAACTGCTGATCTACTGGGATTTTCTCACACAACCATCTCTAGGGTTTACAAAGAATGGGCCGAAAAAGAAGAAAACTTCCAGTGAGCAGATCTCTGGGTGAAAATGCCTTGTTGATGGCAGAGGTCAAAGAAGAATGGCCAGGGGAGAACTTCCTGATGATAATTGATCTTGGAGAATAACAAATAAGAGGACAAATGACATAGGTAAAGAATGAATGAGACTTGGGAGTGTTTCCCAAAAGCCTTCATTATTCAAGATAACAAAAGAACTTCTGTAGTTCTGTGTTGGCTTTTCCTCAGCCTATGCGTGAGAAAAGCACAGACTGTCAATTACTGGAAGAGGAAGATCGATTCCAGACATTTCATTAGTGAAATATGCTACATTATTATCACATCTTTTTTTTGCCACAGTTTTTTTGTTACATTGACAAGCTAATTAAAAAGCATCACTAAATCACAAAAACACACAAAAGCACACAGAATTAAGATGAAAAATTAACGTCTTTGTTGAAAATTTATGAATTGACCTAAAATGTGACGTTTTTTCCCTGTAAATCATTCAAGAAATTGGGAGTATGAATAGGGTTTGCATCAGTTACACGAGTATGTCTGCAATGGTTTGAAAACCATTTTTAGTGTAATGCAAGGCATCCCCTTCTGCTGGAAATTATATGAAGTTCTGCGCAGGGTGTAATAGAAATGTGATCAATGCATCCACTGGTGGTGGTAGAAACAGAGAGCTGTCATGAACTGCACTATGGGACGGAGGGCAAAATTCCAGTGTGTTCCTCTGTTCGATGTCTTCTGCCCGAGACTAAGGAGGCTCATTATTTCACCCCAGGTATATAAAATATATTGTTTAAATGTCCATCCATCCATTTTCTCCCTCTTATCTGAGGTCGGATCCCGGGGGCAGCAGTCTCAACAGGGAAACCCACACTTCCCTCTCCCTGGCCACTTCATCCAGCTCTTCTGGGGGAATCCGGAGGCATTCCCAGGCCAACCGAGAGATATAGTCCCTCCAGCGTGTCCTGGGTCTTCCCCGGGGCCTCCTCCCAGTGGGACATGCCCGGAACACCTCACCAGGGAGGCGTCCAGGAGGCATCTTAATCAGATGCCTGAGCCATCTCATCTGGCTCCTCTCAAATGACCGAGCTCCTCACCCAATCTCTAAGGGAGACCCCAGCCACCCTACGGAGGAAACTCATTTCGGCCACTTGTACTCACGATCTTGTTCTTTCGGTCACTACCCACAACTCGTGACCATAGGTGAGGGTAGGAATGTAGATCAACTGGTAAATCGAGAGCTTAGCCTTTTGGCTCAGTTCCTTCTTCACCATGACAGACCGATGTAGCGCCTCTTAAAGAGGGTGACCATCACCCCGGTCTGCCAGTCCAGAGGCACTGCCCTCGATGTCCACGTGATGCTGCAGGTGCGTGTCAACCAGGACAGTCCCACCCCCGGGCCCAGCCACCGAGGAGCTTTTTAACCACCTCAGCAACCTCTGCCCCCGAGTCCCCAGACTCTTCTTCCTCATTGGAAGGCGTGTCAGTGGGATTGAGGAGGTCTTCGAACTATTCCCTCCACTGACCCAATACGTCCTGAGTTGAGGTCAGCAGCACCCCATCCCCACCAGTGTTGATGTTGCAACACTTTCCCGCACAGAGCCCCCAGATAGTGGACCAGAATCACCTCGAAGCCGTCCGGAAGTCGTTTTCCATGGCCTCACCAAACTCCTCCCATACCCGAGTTTTTGCCTCAGCAACTGCCAAAGCCGCACCCTGCTTGGCCTGCCGGTACCTGTCAGCTGCCTCTGGAGTCCGACAGGCTAAAAAGGCCTGATAGGACTCCTTCTTCAGCTTGACGGCATCCCTCACCACTGGTGTCCACCAGCGGGTTTGGGGATCGCCGCCGTGACAGGCACCGACCACCTTATGGCCACAGCTCCGGGCAGCCGCCTCCACAATGGAGGTGCGGAACATGGCCCATTCGGACTCAATGTCCCCCACCTCCCGCGGGACATGGGAAAAAATCTGCCAGAGGTAGGAGTTGATACTCCTCCTGAAAGGGGATTCCGCCTGACGTTCCCAACAGACCTGCACTATGTGCTTGTGCCTGCCAGGCCTGGCCTGTTTCCTCCCCCACCAGCAAAGCCAACCCACCACTAGGTAGTGATCAGTTGACAGCTCCGCCCCTCTCTTCATCCGAGCATCCAAGACATGCGGTGGCAAATCCGATGACATCGAACTGCGGCCTAGGGTGTCCTGGTGCCAAGTGCACATATGAACAGCCTTATGCCTGAAAATGGTGTTAATTATCGACAATCCATGATGAGCACAGAAGTCCAACAACAAAACACCACTCGGGTTCAGATCGGGGGGGGGCGTTCCTCCAAATCACACCACTCCAGGTCTTACTGTCATTGCCCACATGGGCATTGAAGTCCCCCAGTAGAACAAGAGAGTCCCCAGGAGGAGTGCTTAAGTGTTTGCAACTTAATCGATTTTATTGTGCATGCTTTGGTCGACATCTGTATTCTTTTAAATGAGCTATATAAATAAAGATTCCTTGATGACTTGTTACAGTTGCATATATATCCTTTAAGATTTGATTCACACCCTTGCAAATAGAAAGTTTATGCAAATTGATACAAAATAATATGAAAATTAATATGAATTATCTGATAATATTAACGGTGAATTTTTGATATTTCTGTAATATTTTACACTCTGAGTTAGGTGGGATGAAAATTCTCTGTGATTATTGATTGAGATTAGTATATGAATTCTTTCTGTACCGGTAGACAAGATTATAATTCATGAAGGATTCTTATTAAAAATTATTGTATACTGTCATTGCTTTGACCTGTTTTATTATGTTGCATCTATATACAGTGGTACCTCAGTTCTCAAACTCACTAGAACTCAAATTTCTTGAAAGTTGAACAAACCAGTTTGACCTAGAACTCAATCTGAATATCAGAAGTCGAACCATGAACGCTGACCTAAATTGTACACGCCAGGAAAAGAGTCATACTATAATGTAATTCTTACTTGAATGCCTTCTTTACAGCCTGGACGATTAACCAAATAAAGCAGCGCAACATTACAGTAACTAACAATAAATAAACCAAAATAAACTTACGTGTACCATTAGAGCATTTATGTAATTAATTTAAGCTTTATTTTACCAGGTAAATGAACTAAAAACCAGTTCACACTGCTTTACATGATATTCGGGAGCAGATTATGCATCGGAACTGGCTGGGATACAAACGTCATCCGTGTAACTAAACTCTTCAGCCAATAAGGGCAAAGGTGTGTCGTCATGGAGGCGGTTCCAATTTGTGCAGCCGGATGAGAGGTCACAATGCATCTAACCATAATGCATTGCGTCAGGATCAGAATGTGTTGCTATGGTGGCCCTGAAGGTCAAAACACAGCAACATTTCAAAAAATACAACGACATTTCAAAAAACACAATTATATTTCAGAAAACACAACAACATTTCAAAAAACGGAAAGGGTAGGACCACATTTCTTGTTTGTAATTGTACAGTACCTTTGTAGTGACATGGCTACTGTCCAATCAGGAAGTGTGGCCCGACCCTTTTCCTGAGTGCCTATCACTCATAACAGTTCAGTTAATGGGTGCGTTCGGCTTGGGCTTAGGTCTGTCTGCAGCTGACGTGGCGTGGAGTGGGATCTGCCGGGGGCAGCAGGGGTGGAGTCGCACAACTTCTGCTTGTAGTGTGCAAGACCTGACTACAATAGCAGCACTGCCAGAAGGGTGTAGATAAATCTATACAAATATCACCTGCATGCACATTACTTCTTTTACCATAACCAACTCCTGATACAAACTGTTAGCAGTGAAAATAATCTATTGCGTATAGTGGCCCTGTGTAAAAAGATAGCTGCCAGGAAAAAGATCAATTTTTACTTGAATGCGCTCTTCACAGACTAGATGATTAAACAAAGCAGCGCACCATTACAGTAACTAACAATAAATAAACCCCTAACTTACATGTACTACAGCATTTATGTCACTTTTTAGACTTTACCAGGTAAAATATTCAAGAGAAATAGCAGGTAACGCATTAGAACTTCCGGGGATACAAACGTCATACGTGTAACTAAAATCTTCCAGAAATATGTCACAAGAAATCTAACCATGATACATTGCTTTAAGCTAGCGCTGTAAGGGGTTGCATGAAGTGGAATTTGCTCTATATTTCTCGTGAATCCCCGTGTGATCAGTTGTTTCGAGTTGCTGTCATTAGTCCTGTGTATTTAGGGTCTGCGTTTCACGAGTCCTATCATGAACGTAATTTTCAGTTTGCTGCCTGTTCCGTTGTCCAGCTTGTCTTTCCCTTTTGATTAAACCCTGTATTCCCTGATTCCTTACGTCCTGTCCCTGCTTCCCCGTTCTGTGCCCCGGCAATATGTGGCAGGAACGTTACATAAATATTAGAAAATAGTTAATCTACTATTACTATTATATATTTCTCGAAAACTGCTAATGTTTACATATATAGCAAATGTGTTTCCATCCCGAGACGCATTTGTTGTAAACACCGAAAGGGTTTGATTATTGATTTTACCTTACTGTAAAAAAAACATATTTAGGTGTAATTTTGGGGGGTTGGGAACCAATTATTTGGCTTTCCATTATTTCTTATGGGAAAATTCAATCAGAACTCAAACTGTTTAGGATTCGATCCGGAGTCTGGAACAGATTAAGTTCGAGAACCGATGTACCACTGTATTATTAAAGTGATAACTGGTCCCAGCTATAGTGTTTCCATAAAAATTTCATGTTGTTTCTAATTTAAATGTTCTCTTTCCCACTGATCTGCTACAGCATTCATTTAATTTGTCTGATTTTCATTTTCTGGAAACAGGCTTAAAGGGGAATAAAATGTAGAAAGTGCAACAAGATATAAAGGAACAATATAGTAACTTCACAGAACCCGCAGGCAACTGTCAGTTTTGTAGTTGGATTTATAGCTGCGCTCATACTCACCTTAACATTTTTCTTCTTCTCCCATTTCCTGTCACTAGTTTTGCAATTACAGTTTTTATAAAGCTCACAATTAAAATCTTAGAGCTGAATCATTGCAAATTTATACAACTGGGTGGTTTGATTGGAATTAGTCGATGTGTTTTGCTTAAGGGTACAGCATAGTTGAAACTCCTCGGTCACATGTGGTACATTACGTGCTGTCAGTGCAAGCAATGTCTTTTATCGAAAGTAATAGGTCAGGATGGGGCGCAAGCACTAGTGCAGTGTGTCCACTGCATGACACAACACCTCAGGATCCTGTCTGGTGACCATCCATTCCAACACGTGTTCCGGTCCCACACTCCAGAAACGCCCATCTATCTGCCACAGCCAGGTATTACATGGAAGCCCCCTTGGCTTGGTCCAGCCACTCAGGTCCCCAGCAATAAGAATCCTTCCTTACCATGCAGGTAATAGGCCTCATTCGGGACTCCCTGAGCAACTGCTTGTTCAACACAGAGTCAAAACAGCAGTACCCAAGGATTCTCCAAAGAGACATAATATCAAAGGAGTCCAGTCTTCATCTCAGGTCACTGGATTGCACCCATGTGACGCAGCCATATTGCAAAACAAAGATACCTGGAATGTCACACACCGCTTTTCGGTGACCTTATGACCCCCTCATGCTTTCCAAATCTGTCTACTTACTTCATAGGAATAGCCACCAGAGACATGAATGTCGCTGCCAAGGTAAGACTTACCGACAAGGTCAATACTCTCTCCGCAGACAGACAAACTGCTGACGGCTGTGCCAAGAGGTCATTAAAGGCCTGGATCTTGGTTTTGATCCAGGACACTTGCAAACCTAGACACTCAGAGTGCTCGCTCAGTCTCTCTCTGATCAAAGCCTTCTCTGACTCCACAAAGATCTCAGTATCGTCCACAAAGCTGATAAAACATTCCTGAGTAACAGATGCGCCACAGCTGCTAACTTCATGACCCTACCTAACACCCAGACCATGGAAGCATTGAACAGCATAGGAGCAAGAACACATCCTTACGAACTCCAGAATCCACTGGGAAGAACGCAGAGGTTCTGCCTCCACACTGCACTGCACTCACAGTACCAGTGTATAGGCCGGCCATGGTGTCCAGCAACTTCAGGAGGATCCCCAGTTTAGAGTGGATAGATTTACTTTATTTTTATAACTCGTATTGTTGAAAATCCTACTTTTTTTAATAAAATATGTTCTGATAAGAAGAAATAGGAAATTGAATGAACTGCTGTCGGCGGTTTCTACTCTAATGTGAATTTACATTGTTCCTTACTGTGCTGTTTTCAGCTGTGACAACAGATTGCTACTTTGCTGAAATGGGTCCTGGCCTATTAACATAAAGGTTAAGTAAGAGTCTCAGCAAGTGCATTCTAATGTCAACCTTGGTGGAGCAATACCTTGAATCTCATTAGCATGAACAGACAACCTCTCTAGCTACAGGTTATTCCAAAGAGTACAACTATTAATCTTGTCTTTAGAGTTGTCCTTAATCCTAGGAGTCTTCAATCCCAAATGTTAAACAACAAGTGATTGCAAATGTAGATAATTTAGCCTTTACCTTGTTTGTCTATACAATTTACTTTCTTGGTGATCATGAAGAAAATACAAATTGACTGAGCTGCTCCTCTGCATCACATTTTAAATGACACGCATGCTTTTCCCATCACCTCATTAATCAAATTGAATCCTTTAACCTTACAGCCCTGACTTTCACTCAACAAGACCTCTTCCCAGATTATTTTTTTCCCTTTGATAAAAAGCAATGGGCTTGCTGAAAATAAAAATGCAAATGAAGTTCCTATCCTAATTCACTGAATAAATGGAGAAAGCTTTCAAATGAGATTTTCCCTCCCTGACTATGGAATGTTGCCATAGTGTAATGCTGTATTTAATGCAACTTAAATGTGTGCATTAAAATGTAAAAAAAAAAGGTTGTTAGTAAACTAAATGATCATGTATTTATATCATGCAAAATGTGCATCTCATTTCACTCAAAGTACTGGAGACATGGTGTAATGTATAACAATCCTGATATTTTATTTCAGAACTTCAGAAAACATCTGCACTAAAGATTGTGTTTAGATGGTGGAATGGATATAAAACATTAGACTTTGATGAAATACCTGTATCTCCACTAAATAGCAACAACATCACCTTGTAACATACTTGTTACAATGTTTGTGTTTAGTAGCTCTGGGTATATGATAATTCTACTACTAAAAAAGACAGATCCAAGTCATCTGGTATTATTTATGAGTATGTCAATAATCCTAATCTCACTTTCCTTCCAATATTTTACAGAAATGCATATTACATATCTCAGTGTCTGTGTAGTACAAATACAGGAGAAATTTTTCCCAGACACCTAAATGAATAGATGGTACAAATTATATTCTTATAATTTTTAGTTTAATATTTAAAGCAATTTTTAAAACATTAAAAAAGAAAAAAAAACGTGTTGGACAGACCAACACGAAATTCTGGCAGGCTGTCAGTGTAGCTGCAAGGATAATCTGATGCCCCATATTATGCAGGTGTTATCCTGATTCTCAGCGACAGCAGTGTAAGGAACCACCTGCTGGGCTATCAACTGTATCCAATCAGGGAGCAGGGGGCTCTGAATGCATGCAGGTCTTTTTTCCTGAGAAGTTACTTACCCGTTATAAATAAAAAGAATTAAATCTGACTCCAATGTATATAGTTTAGAGATCGTTTTAGTATATATAAGATGGTTAATTTGAAATTGCCCTGGCTTCTAGGCTTATCCTCCAGTTAACTAATCCCATTTACTCTGGGTGGTATAGCTGCTTGGGATTCACTTCCTGAAGATAAAGTGATATCTCCAGACACAATATAAAGTCAGGGACTGCAGGGCTACTACAAACTAGTATGCTATTGGCATATTTGGTATGTCTAGTTCAGCTACTCCCTAGAAGCAGCAGCCTATATCTAGATGATTCAATTTAGAGGCTGAAATTCAAAAGTCAAAATGGTTGGTTATATAGCTCTAGGATTGACTCAATATCTAGCTAACGTAACTCAGAGGTAACAGCTGAACAGTAATATGTCTAATAGACTCCATTAAGGAGATATATATATATATATCTCCGCCTGGTTTCATGTGTGTGGAGTTTGCATGTTCTCCCTGTGTCGTCGTGGGGTTTCCTCCGGGTACTCCGG
>JABFEA020000110.1:25651286-25665187 GCA_019775915.2 Cyphomyrus plagiostoma
CCATTCTGACATTCAGTTTAGAGTTCAGGAGATTGTCTTGACCAGGATCACACCCCTAAATGCATTGAAGCAACTGCGATATGATTGGTTGATTAGATAATTGCATTAATGAGAAATTGAACAGGTGTTCCTAATAATCTTTTAGGTGAGTGTATATGGTCCTTAATAGGCTAAAGCCGGTTTCCGACCAAATGCTGCATACACTACGCTGTGCACGCTGTGACGCATTGTCTCGCGATCAATAGAAACAAGGCACAGAACCTGGCACAGAAAACAAAATGGAGGAAAAACTTATATTGTCCGTGTCTGAGTTCCCAGAACTATATGACACAAGCGTAGAATCTATTTCAATGCGAAAAAACGCTACTGACCATAAGCGAAAATGACGGGAGAGAGTTTTGAAAACCACGCCTACGCTTTGCGCAGAAGCCGTACGGGGAGCACAGCACATGCCGCGTTCGGTCTGTAACCAGCTTTAGCCTACTATGGACCATATAAGCCTGATTAAGGTAGGGTTGGAACAAAAACATTCTGGCAGGTAGGTCGCCAGGAACAGGATTAAGAACCACTGCAGTAGACCCAACTGTGGGTTTAGATTTATGGACACCTTATTACAAATCCAGATTTAGGGTTATGTGAGTGAAGATTGAAAACTGTAATGTGTTAGCAGATTTCAAGGAATATGTGCTTAGGATTTCTGGAGGTGGGGTTTTCTAACAAATAATAGGGTGGAAAGCAGTATTACATGCGAACAGCACCATTTCAGTAATATATGTGTTTGAACATATATATAGATATATATATATATATTATTATGAATATTCTTCATGCATAATTTCCTTCACATGAGTGACAGAGGGCTAATGTGTGAGTATTATGCCTGATGTCTGATGGGAGGTATGACATAACTAAGTATAGTGCTTCTGGGTGTGACAACAGTGGTCTACTAGACTATAGATCCAGACTAACTTTGGCTTCTTATGTTAGTTCACATACAGTACATCTCTGAAATTGTAGCTGTGTTTCATTTTGAGATCTGCACACGCAGCCTTATTAGAAAACCCACCAGGCTATTAGAAAACTTCTAATACTCCTATCCAAGCTCCAATAACTCCTGGTCTATAATAAAGCCTCTGTACCTTCGTCCTGCTACAGCCCCGTATGCAATGTGTTTCTATAGTTACGGCTGCAGTGGTGGTACTCTCCTGCACGGTAAATTGGAAATCTCTGATTATACAAAAACATGGATACATTCTTTTCTCTTTTGTCTCCATGAGAATTATTACGTGCACTAGCATTTTAAATCTGAGTGAGGTATATTTTTGTTTACATATGTATTACTTCCTTCCTGTGTGGAGTTTACATGTTCTCCCCATGTTCGCGTGGGTTTCTGCCGGGGGCTCCAGTTTCCTCCTATGGTCCAAAAGTGTGCAGGGCAGGTTGAATGACAAGTCTGAATCGCCCTGTAGTTCTGTGAGTGTCTGTGTGTGTGTGTGCACCCTGCAGTGTGCTGGCAACTGCTCGACGTTGGTTCCCGCCTGTGCCCCTTGTTCCCAGGATAGGCTCCTGACCCCCCCCCCCCACCGCGACCCCAGTTTGGATTAAGCTGTTACAGTGATGGATGGATGGATGGATGGATGTATTACTTGCAAAATTTGTAGCTTCTATGGGTCTTTATGATCAAGGAAACTACTATTTATAAGGGTAGCTGGTTAATGAATGGGTGTAAATCCCCTCTCTCTCCCACTGAAAATAAGTTAAAGTAGTTTGTGGTGTAGCACTGCAGTGCCAGAACACATATGGCTACAGAAAATCTGTACACCTTGAGTCCCGAGTGCCTACCTGTGCTGACTTTGATTCAGTCAGAAAGGCTGAGACTGCAGAAAAGCCTTTAGATTGATGCCATGTTGCCCGTATTTAATCACCCCTTTTGTTCAGGGTTTCAACTAAGCTGCCTCTGAGGAGAATGTGTTGCATTCAGCTGTCAAAGTCTGTTAATCATTTTAATCCCTCACAACAGTTTGAGAATTCACCAGCAAAGCAAAGCTAGACAAGGATACACAAATAATACTACTATTTTGTATTTTTCATTTCGTCAAAATGATGAAAAAGAAGACAGTCCAGTCATATAAAGACTATGGATGCATTTAGGTTTCTCATATTATTTTAAAATAACAATATTCCAAACATGTGTCTGCTCTCCATTTAGCTACAGTTTTCTACTCTTAACACATTTGGATTCCAGTTCAGGAATGTCACCTTTCTCAATGAAGGAAAGATCTTCTCCGTTTTGGCACAGAGAATGATCAACTACACCAAGAATGTCTACGTTGACACCAGCTGCCAGAAGATGGGGGTCCCAAAATTCCCAATGTGTGGAGCACTCATTGATGATTTTGGAGCACATTCAATAGGCCAGGCGGGAAAGAAAGACTTGCAGGTCATGTGGCTTGATCTGGCAAATGCTTATGGTTCAGTGCCACACCGGCTCATCAATTACGCCACAGAGTTCTTCCACATGCCTGAAAGACTCAGAAGCCTGGTATCACACTATTTCAAGGACCTGCAGGGTTTTATAACCGGATTGCAGTGTTTGGCAGTAGGTATCACCATGGGATGCTCAATTTCCCCTGTCCTATTTTTGGCTGCCTTTACTATATCCTGTTTGTGGCAGCCTAATACTCATTGACGTCAAAACTCACAGTCAACACCGCCGCCATGTTGCCATGTTGATGCCGCTGCATTGCTAGCGCCCAGCCCCAGTGAGGCCTCCACTGCTCTGCAAGCTCCTGGTCCCAGTGAGGCCTCCATCTTCCCATTAGTGCCCTGCTTTGCTGATTCCTAACTGTGTAATTACATCTGGTAATGCTTCTGGACACATCATCAGTGATGTTCCTGGAGTCATTGGGTGTTTTGGGTCTTTCAACATCATACACTCTCATCCAGGTGACTCATCTGGGGCTAATCGGACCCCAGCTTATGTCCAGATGACTATCTAGCAACTACTACTGCATGGTTCTCCTCTCTTGAGCCACCGCCATCTTGAGGCCCTCTCTGCCACATCGGTGGTGTTGCAGATGGCTCTCCTCTTACGTTCTCCAGTGATGCTTAAACTGCTCAAGGCGCTGGCCAAGGAATGGGCCGCAAAACGTCTGTAGCTAACCTCCACTGGGAGGCACCTCACCCTCCATCCAAGCCTGCTGACAGTCGCTGACCAGCCCTGCGTACTTGGAGAGCTGCCTCTCAGAGGCTTCTTCCAAGCGGTATTCCCATGGGACTGTCAGCTCCAGCAGCACAGCTGGCTTGGTAACCTCAGACACAAGGACAATGTCTAAACGAAAGGTAGTGATGCTGCTCAGGGTCCACCAACAGCTGCCAGTCTCTAGCAGAGTTCAGGATGCCTGCTGGTGCTCTTTTGGCTGGGGCTACCGGCTCCCCAGCCCTAACAAAGGCGATGGTTTTCTTGGAGGGACAAAACTGCTTTGCTGACAGAAGTGTTGTGATGATGGTTAAGGACATAATCATGCCTCCACCAGTTTCGTCCTTCTCTAAGTGCTGTGGTGCACCAGCTGAGGATGTGCCTTAGGGTGCCTCTCTTTGAACACAATGGGCAAGCTGGTGATTCTGCTATGTCCATGTGTGCAGGTTTGATGAGCTTGGAAGCACATCATACACCGCCTGGATGAGGAATTTAATGCGGTGAGGCTCGGCTTTCCAGATCTCAGTCCAGGTCACTTTCCTCTCAACTGCCTTTTACCATCTTGTCCAAGTCTCATGAGCCCTGCTGCCTCATTCCCACTGCCTTGCAAGATTGTGTCTCCTCCACAGCTGCTCTCACCTCCTCTTGGACAAGGCACCGCCTCTCCTACCCTCTGGTGTTCATTTGGGGAGTTGGAAAAGACCTTAACCTGGCTTGGCCTCATGTGACCACTCCCACCAGGCTCCTGTGACGCAGAATTACCTCAGCATCCCGGACAGCCTCCTCCACCCACCACTTCCTGCCCGTCCTCACTTGGATTCCAGCTTTGGCCACCATTGGATCACTAGAGTCCTTGTAGTGCACTCCTTACCTAGCTCTTGTTAATTTGAATTCTTCTTCCAAGGGTTTGAGGGGCAGCTGCAGTTTGTTGCTGCACCCATAGAGTACAATGTTGCTCAGGCTTTTTAGTAACCCAAGCCATCTCCAGAGGTCGTTGCTGACCTTCCTCTCTAGGGTCTCAACTGTATAGATAGGGACAGCATAAATGAGAAGGGGCCACAGGATCCTTGGAAGGATGCCATGCTGGTAGTCCCAAGCTTTGTACTTTCCAGAAAGTACAGACTTGTCCTCGGATTTCAGCCAGCCATTCAATTCAGTGCAGGTTGACTGAAAAGAGTCCCTCAGAGAGCTGTTAAAAACCTTGCCCAAAATCTTGACTGGCTTCTCTGTGATTGTTGGAATGGTTGTGCCTGCTATGCAAAACCGAAACTTGTCTTGCACTTTTGAAACACATCCTGTCCCACGCCATCAGCTTCTGGAGTCCCTTCAGAATTCACCAGTAGCCTGGGACCGATTCTGTCGTGACTGTAAGGTCATCCATGAATGCCCTGCAGGGCTGGTCCAGAGCCAGCAGAAAAGAGAGGAAGGATCTGGTGCTGTCTGAGGTGACGAGGATGGAGGACGAGTGCTATAAGATCAAGGCTGAAGTGCAAAGATGACAGGGGGGCATAGACAACATGGAAAAGCATCGTTGGCAGGAACATCAACATGGCAAACCTATGGAAGATCCCTTAGCGAGAGCTCAGTTTATCTCTTTACTTATCACGATGACATATGACACACTCCTCTGCCCATAGAACCTACACCTACAACGCTGCCCCCTCTGCAGCAGTCTAAACACGAGTGTCAGGCTGTAAGATCATACTTTTCCAAGGGCAATACAGGTGGCTACATGACCAGGTCCTGTGGAGATTACCAGAGGTACTGGAGGGGTGCAGACAGGACATGAGCAGAGGTCATCCTTCATGAAAGAGTCAGCCCATTCAGTTCATCAGAGAAAGTGGAGGCACCACAAGCACCATGCCAAGAATTCCACCAAGGGCAGTTCTCTCCACCCAAGACCAGAGAATGAGAGTTGATGTCAGCAGGACCTCTAGTACCCCTGTGAGAATACCAACACAAACCACCACCCTGACACAGTGATGTGGTCCACTGGTGCCAAGACCTTGTTCCTCATTGAGCTAACTGTCCCATGGGAGGAGGGAATAGAGGCTGACTTTGAAACGAAGAAACTGAGTACTCAGATCTCGCCGCTGAGTAAAAGGAGGCTGGGTGGAGAATCATCATCTACCTGGTAGAAGTAGGATGTCGGGGCTTTGTCAGTACATCAGTGTTAGCCTACAAAGGGAGATGGGAATACCTGAAGCAGACTGGTGAAGGGCCTTGACATATCTGGCTGAAGAGGCTGAGAAGAGCAGCTTTTGGTTCTGGTTTAGGAGAAGGGAGAAGAGGTGGGGTGATAATACTTAGCCTAAGGTCCAGCGGCCAGGGGTGATAGGGAGACGTCCTTGATTCACCACCAGAACACATCCTGGAGTTAAAGAGGCAAAATTTTGGCAATGGGTGGTAGCTGGCTGATGACCCTGCAGCTAGTCTATGGCCACTGGAGGAGTTGTGACAGGCAGTAATGCCAAAGGAGGTCAACACCTACCTATATAATCAATGCATTGTAACTGCACAACAACTGCAACTATAACTTGAGTCATACAATATAATATAAAATGGAGATACTATATATGCTATTTGTAGGGCACAAAATTTCTATGTATCTTGTTGGAGGCATGGCAGCTTAGGAACTTTATAAACAGGATGATGCCACTAGAGGATTAACCTGTGGACCAGGGTTTTTTATTCTGGCGATTCATGGAATAAATTTCTTGAATGATTTTCTTGAATTAATAAAGGAAGGAAGAAGCAGTGGAGATTCAGATAAAGAAATTAAAAACAGCAACAACATCACTTTGAATAGCAGCCAGCTTTGCTTGCGCATACTGTCTCTTGATTCATGTATGACTCCGGTCCAACTAAATGGCAAAGAGGTAAGTGCTGAAACAAGGTACAGGTGGTAGGAATCAAACCTAAATGGAACTGTCACTGGACTGAGCCTCCCCTGATGGATGCCAGCCCATACTACATTTCCCGGTGTGAATAATGTTCATGAAGGTGAAATTTTTTAACATTTTACATGCCTCATCACCCTGACACTGATAAGGAGTACTTGCCGACTGTTTGACACAGCCCATTTCACATCATTTAGTAATTACGCCATTTTAAAATTTTCTTTCCTGGTTTATGTGATGACAAGTGGTAAAACCATAAAAGTTCTACAGATTTCTAAAATGTGTCTTTCTCACTATGGTACTGGGCTGTAGTAGGACTAAATTTCAGCTTTCGCAAATGAAAACCATATCAATCACTCAATTAATCATTGAATTTTGAATTTTTGGTTGGCTGCAATGGATATTTTCCTGCAATGAACATATATGTTAGGATACATTCTAAAATACCAAATACCCTGATCAGCCATAATATTAACACCACTGACAGGTGAAGTGAGTAACATTGATTATCTCATTACAATGGCACCTGTCAAGGGGACCATTATATTTTAGGCAAGTGAACAGTCAGTTCTTGAAGTTGATGTGTTGAAATCAGGAAAAATGGGCAAGAATAAGGATCTGAGCGACTCTGAAAAGGGCCAAATTGTGTTGGTTAGAGAATCTCCACAACGGCAGGTCTTGGGGGGTGTTTCTGGGATGCAGTGGTCAATACTAGGGCTGCATGTGTGCATATGCAATAATCACATTAAGCTGTAACCCTTTGCTGCTTGATGCAAAAGGAAAACTCACATGGTTATCCTTTTCCATGACTAATCTACAAAAGGAGTCTGTCTGATATAACATAATATGCTGCAAATTAAGGGTGTTTGGATCCATCGAGTTTGTTGCTAGTGAGTGACCAGCAGACCCTTGCAAGCACAGCAAACCACCAATCACAATAATTTATGATAGAGTTGCACAAAATGCAATAATAACATTAGTAAATAATATTGTATGTTAAGTACATGCGATTTTAGCTTCTTTTTTAATTTTTTTATTTTCGCTTCTTAAGGACTTAAGTAATCACATGGGTTGAGACGATCAGTTATGCTTATAAAACATTTTTACTCATAGAAGAAAAAGGAAGAAAATAGTAAATAGGAACAAACCTAAGCAAACCTTGCAATTTTAATAGTTTTTTTTTTAAGATAATGGAGTATGTGTTAAAAATCAGCTTAAACTTTACTGTCACTACTTTTGCATGAACTCTGCATACGCTCTGCAAGACCATCATCATCACTCATAGACAGTGTGGCATATTTGTGAGAAATGAGTGAGGAGGACAAAGCAAACAGGAACTTTTCACCAAAAGACATTTGCCTTCGGCAGTATGAAAATATTTTGTATTGCATAGAGATGATATTGAGCAAAAGCAAGGCATTTATCAGGACTACTGGTATCTGTTGACACAACTTGTGGCAACACCACCAACTTATTTCACAATTTTTCGTAGATAATTACAAGCTTGGTTTGGCTGTAGTTTATTTCAGGTAAATTTCATCTCTTTTTTTCTTTTTAAAAAATTGCTATATAAATCGTAAAAATGTCAATTTTTTATCGGAATGTGATTTTATTTTCAACATTGTGTTACCCTAGGTTGTATCTAGTAAAAGTGGTCCACGGAAAGCCAACTGCTGATCAAGCAATGGCTGCAAGACTCATTGATGCACGTGAGGAGCAAAAACTAGCCCGTTTGGACTGATCCCAATTACTGTAGCACATAGAACACAGTGCAAAAGCGCCTACAATGAACACATGAGTGTCACAACATGGAACAATGGAAGAAAATGACCTGGTCTGACGAGCGGCGTTTTCTATTACATCATGTGGACGACCAGGTGCATGTGTCATTTATCTGTGAAAGAGATGGCACCAGGATGCATGGGAAGAAGGCATGCTGGAGGAGGCAGTGAGGTGCTCTGAGCGATGTTCTGCTGGGTCCTGGCATTCATGTGGCATTCAGGTGTTACTTTGACACGTAACACCTACCTAAACATTGTTGTAGACTAAGGATACCCCTTCATGGCAACAGTATTCTCCAGTGGCAGTAGCCTTTTCAGAAGGATAATGCTCCCTGTTACACTGCAAAAATTGTTCAAAAATGGTTTGAGAAACATGAGAAATTGTTCTAGGTTTTGACTTGGCCTCCAAATTCCCCAGATCTCAGTTCGGCTGAGCATCTATGGGATGTGCTGGACAAGTAAATCTGATCCATGGAGGGATAATTTAACAACTTACAGGATGTAAAAGATCTACTGCCAAGGTCTTGGTGCCCGATACCACAGAACACCTTAGTGGTCTCGTGGAGTCCATGCCTGGCAAGATCAGAGCTGTTTTGGAGGCAGGAGGGGGGCCTACAAAATATTAGATAGATGGTTTTAATGCTATGGCTGACTGGTGTATATTCACACATCCAGCAACCACTAAAGGCAGCTAGCTGGTGACCAAATACCAGAAGTCATACATTTCCAGTGTGGTGTGGAGCAACTAAGGCAATTGCTTAATGGCTCCCTCAGTCCCTGGAAAAATAATGACTTCCAGTACTTAGTTGCCCACTAATTGTTGTTGGTGTGCAAGCAAGGTTAAAGAAACTTCCAGTCGCCGATTCACCTTTGGATTTTGGTAGGAAGCCATACATTTAGAGGAAACCCATGTACACAGGCAGAGAACTACTACTGAACTAATAGCGCAGTAATAGGGAGACGGAACCCAACCAGAAATATCCTGAAATTCATATTAACATTAACCTCCTTTAAGGCTTAGAAAGAGTAGAAAAAAAGAATAAGAGGAATGAAGTTATAATTGGCTTAATATGTATGTATTCCAGTGGCACAGCTGTAGCCTCACATATCGAGGGCTGGCAGATTCAAATCCTGCACAGAGTTCCTTCATGTGCCAAGTTTTCATTTATTCCCAGTGTTTGCATGGATTTCCTTCTATAGTCCAAAAAACATGCAGTTAGATTATTTGGTGACACTAAATAACCAGGATTTAAGGTGCATAATAACAGTAATACTGTTATGACAGGGCACAGTAGTTCATTACATTTATCACTGAGGCACAGCAAAATTTATAACAAGCGTGCTGTGTACTGCCCTGATACACTTACAAGGCTGGTACCTGTCAAATGGTTACTAACTCTGTCACTAACACCTAAGAATGTGCATTAAAGGATTAAATTAATATATCTGCATCTCCTTTTCAGGTTGTTGTTCACTGATTCCTGATGATAGGATCTTAATAAAAGCCCGCCTGGGAATTATGCTTACTGTCTTATAAGATAAACTATACTGAAGGAATATTGGTGAGCATTCCATTTCAACCTGTCTAATGCAGCTAAATAACTAGAATTTATTGTACAGACAACAACAAAATGGGGTTTTCCAATACCAATGAAACAAAAAAAGTTAGCAAATGTTTCTAATTGTGTCGTTATAATTGTTAATTTTGGTTTTGTAACCAAAGATTCTGCATTACTGTTATCTGACTTTACAGCTGGAATTTTGGTGATGAACATGCTGAAGAAAAATAAATGCATTAGTGGGTAATATTATTCATTTACTGAAACTGAATTTTAGCTAGTAAAAGGCAGAGTGCCATTATCTTTATTCTACAAAAATGTCTAGTACTTTGCTTTGACTATTAAACTCCAGTTTTGGGAATGTCTGAGATGTTATATCCTCAATAGCTTAGTCTCTAGAGAACATCTGTGCAATCAAACAGCTGGAAAGCTATTCTGTGGTCAAGGAAAACTACTGAGTCTTATACCTCCCTCTAGTGGAAGATATCAAGAATACTTACATTCTGCTAGTGCAAAAATGTTGAAATATGTTTACAATTTTTTCCTAGTTTTTTTTTTTCCTGGAATTCAAAAATGCAAAAAGCTGTGGAGTTTTTTTTATCATTTTGTCTGACTTAATGTCCGCACCTTTTGGTTGTTTGCTCAAAACTGGCATGTTTTGAAACATTGATCCTAGAGAATATTCCCAGAGGACTCTCTTGTTCAGTAGTTTAAAAAATGCACTGTGATTCTTTCAGGGAAACCAGTACTGTTGTATAAAAAAAAAATTGTACGCCTTGTAATTCTAACTGCAACAACAAAACAATCACTGGAAGACTCAATTTTCTTATGTTTACCTACATGTGACTTGTCTATGGGCTGGTAGGTATACTGAAATGCATAAAAATAAAACAAAACATAAATGAATAAAGTACCATTATTGGGGTCATTGAGAAATAGAGGAAACTTGGATTGCGTCAGTGTAATTTTGTTACTTTTGGTGTTAACATTTCAGTACTAATAAAGGGGCCACTTGAAATGGTCTGCCTCCTCTTTAAGCATCCTTTCCAAATACAGAGAGGTGCATGTATATTGATACTTGTGGCTGGGCTCTGTGAACACTGATCCACTGTAACATTCACAGAGAAGCTGGGCTGGAGTAACACAGCATAATGTCTCATGCCTTGACTTCACTTCAGCCTCCTGTAACTAAACCAACATTTTAAGTGGGTCCAGAAAACCAGACCAATTAAGTTTGTGCTAGTAGAGAAGTTTAAGTTCTCATTTTGTAGGTAAGAACATCATATATTATCATGTTTGTTATTTTTATATTGGCGTATTTAGTTTGACAGCCAACCTGTCATACACCAAACTAGTAACCAAACTTTTCTGTCATACACTGATATCCTGCAGAGAAGATGGAATCACACCTCATGTGAAAGCCATTTGGGCTGACTTACAGGTATTGCTGATCCAACATTTCTCTTGAGAATAGCCACTATTGTGAAAAACACCACCTTAGCCATCAGACTTCCTGTTGTAATCACATCACCTGCTGCTATTTTGTCATTTGGCCAATCATACAGTTATTGGCATATTCACTGTATCTTTTTCAAAAGGGATGGATGGCCATTACGTCCATGTACTTAATTATAACATGTTATCGTTTATATTTATATTTACATTTATTCATTTAGCTTTTGTTCACAGTGACATACAAGCTTCAGACCAGGATAAATAGCTGGAAACTGGCCAAATGCTTGGTATATTAAACATGTTGCTGTGTGTGTGACTTTGTAGCATCAAAAAGTCATGTGCTTCAAAAATGAAAATTCTTTTCATCTTTTCTTTTAAATGATAAAATAATCATTTACACATTCTCCCAAGTATCCCAATCCGTCACCTGCATATTAATGCAGCACTATATTATTTTCTTTAAAGCAGAGCTATAGATTAATGACTGAGTGTAAGTGATTCCACAGCTATGACAAGAAAGGTTTGCAAAGAAACGGCTCTTTGATAAAACTTACAACAGTCTGAAGATTTAATCATAAAATTCTCCTTGGCCACATAACACTTATGTGTGTGTAGTTTATTTGTTTTATTCTAAGTAAATAAGTCTTGCCTTCATATGCAGCTAAATATTTTGCTATAAAAATGCATAATAGGTAAATCAAGGTAAAAACAAATCATCATTCTGAACCTAATTGTAAACCATTGGAATTTACACCTGTGTCCATAAACACAGTACTACCAGCTGCACAAACAAACCATAAACCATATTTCACAGTACTTTCATTGTAGATGCTGTCCTATCCAGCTGTTTACACACTACAATTTGCATTGCACCCCACACCATTTAAAGAGTTTTAAAACCTTTTAAAACCATTTTCATTATCCTAAAATGCTTATCCAGTTCTTGGTCTCAGTGAACCTAGAGCTTATCCAAGGAAAGAATGGTCACAAGGCAGGGGACACCCTGGGCAGCATTCCAGTCAGTTGCATGGCAGATAATAACACAGTATAAACAATTTAAATAAACTAGAAAGAAACTAGATCTACTAACTAGACCCATACTTATTACTTGCTACAGTCTGAATTATCATCAGGCTATTATGAGTTGATCTACGATATGCAAACCTGCAAACAAGAGAATCTATGTATGTTAGTCTCTTCCTTCTATTATATTTTCCATCCTCTAAATAAAACCAGGCAATATATAGAATGTGACATTTTTAAAAATCCCTGATCAGATAAGTACAGATGGACTGGATAGCTTGGAAAGTTTTTTTTCAGCAATCTGCTCACTGGTGTTGTGGGTAATGCTACTGAGATTAGCATGATCGAGAAATACCCTGGAGTTATGCTTGACCTTTGTATTTCTAAATTATAAATTCATAAAAATACAAATAAATAATAAGTACCAAAAGGCTTTTGAAATGGCAAAAGTGTTGCTTTAGATGGACTGGACCTTAGAGTTACAGAAATTCAAATGCATAAATACACGACATTTATTACCAACACCTCCTCCGCTTTCTGTTGTCTTTCTTGTTTCTCTCACAGAAACCAGAATCTTTTGTACTCATACAGAAAGTACCTTTATTCAGTTGCTCAGCAACAGTTTATCTTCGGTATGTAGCTGTTGGTACATTTTCTGAACTAAGTAATGGCAGCTTAAAGAATGTCACCATCCATCTATCCATCCATCCAGCCATCTGCTTTTCCTGGTCAGTTTTGCAGGGGGTCTGGATACTATCCTAGCCAGCACAGGGCTGGGGTAGATGCAACTCCATTGCCATACACACACACACACACACACACACACGCGCACACACACACACACACACATAGGTTTGTAAGAATATCTTTGTGGGAATTCTCCATTAATTTATATGGTGAAACTCTAATCCCATTATGACGACTTTAACCCCAACCCAGCCCTAACCTTAACCATAAGCAACCAAACAAAATGCAAGATTTTTGCCATTTTTGCTTTTTTGATTGCATTTACAGATTTTTTAAAAATATAGGTTATCCAAGTAGGAACCAGAATAATGTCCCCAACAGTAAGGACGTTTCACAGTTTTACCAGTCTTTGGGGACTTTTTTGTCCCTAAAACTGATCTCTGAAACCCCCTCCCCCTCCCCCAGCACCACCCCCAACCACACACATGCAATAAGAAGCACTTGCTGGGGGGTTTCCCAAACTATTAAAGTGCCTCCCTTAAAGGTACTGTGTGCTGCTTCAATGGTTTTATCAAAGGCTTTGAGTGCCAATCCCTGAAAAAGTCTCTATACAGGCAGATCCTGATTTATCTGAGTTCAAAAGGGAGGGTATTGCATTTCACTTCTTTAACCAATCACAGTCTCCGTTGCAGAACATCACCACATTCATTAAAATCAGTATTTTCTTTTAAGCAGGAAGGTGCACAGGTTTCTAAAGTGCCTGCCTTTTGTTAAGGAACATGTCATAGATGCAAAACATAGCAACATGCTTACCTGCGATGGATGCATGGAGCAATGTCATAGCTTCAATTCATGATGATGTTAATAAAAGTAATAACCTGGGGGTTAAGGTCCTTGCAAGAGGGCCGACGGACATGTGGTTACTCTACCAAGGCTAAGCTTGAACTCGCAACCTCCCGACCACAGGCACAGAGACTCAGCCCACTGAGCCATATACTGTCCCTGGCTTTATGGCTGGAGGCCTTGAACTTGACAATGAGAAAAAAACGGACCAGTGTGGCAATATCATACAATGAAGATTGTGATGCGATGATGGTCATTCTAGCTGGTTTAGCTGGTCATACTATCATGACTGGTTTAATAAACTGGCCACACCAGCATAATCTGCTGGTGAGTGACCCACTCAGCTAAACTAGGAAAGGGCAGCAAGAGGTGGAACGTGACATAAGAACATAAGAACATAAGAACTATACAAACGAGAGGAGGCCATTCGGCCCATCAAGCTCGCTTGGGGAGA
>JABFEA020000110.1:25680713-25693648 GCA_019775915.2 Cyphomyrus plagiostoma
GGGGAGAGGGAAGTCTGGGTTTCCCTGCTGAGACTGCTGCCCCCGCGACCCGACCTCGGATAAGCGGAAGAGGATGGATGGATGTGTATCAATAAAATCCCAGATCACCCTTTTTGATGGTTGGATTCAAATACAGGAACCCCTAATTTATTGCCACTTTTGCTAACTTCTGTAGAAGTGAAGACTTGGTTGAGTGAAAACATTCTAACACGCAATGCAGTGAAAACCAAAGTTCTGTTATGTGAAAACTTGAATACAGACAGGTCTGCTATTTTCACTGAAATCTGCTTTGAAACCTATGCCTCAACCAAGGGCGTATATTTGGGTACGGATGGTAGCGACATGTCCTTACCAAATTTGTAGGAGTTCCATCTGTGTTTAGGGTGATAGGGGGGTGGGAGCTGATTTGGTCCCCATGGCTGTTGAAACCAAATCTAAACCCTTGTCCTCAACAGCTCAGCTTGTAACCTTGGCATCTTCTTGGATACAAGCCTCTTGCTTAACTCTCTTTGATGCAGTATCAAAAGTGTGCCATTGCCGAGCATTGCCAAACCACAATGATTTCTCACTATTCACAAGACAATGAAAAACTAATACATGTTTTTGCATACAGTAGGTTAGAATACTCTGATACTTTATTATATTGGAGCACAAACTGCACATTAAACACCTTGCATTGTATTCAAAATGCAGCAGCTAGGACTATTATTATGAGCATAACCCCTGCCTTCAGTTCCCTGCACTGGGTTCACAGTTCTTCTGCCCACATACACTGCCTGGCCAAAAAAAAAGTCACCATTTGAATTTTTCATTGGACGCCTTTAACTTTGATAATGGCGCACATTTGTCATGGCATTGTTTCCACGGGCTTATGCAACATCTCACCCTTTTATTTTTCATCCAAATTTTCATTCATTTCTCACCGAGATCCTATATTGACAAGTGAGTTGAACCTCCATAAAGCCTCCTTCAGCTCATCCCAAAGACCTTCAATGAGGTTAAGGTCATAACTCTGTGGTGACCAATTCATCCGTGAAAATGATTCCTCATGCTCTCCGAAGCGGTCTTTGACAATTCGAACCCAATGAATCTTGGCATTCTTGACTTGGGAGTATTCCCATGCCAACAGGGAAGAAAAAAATCCATTTAAGATGAATGGAGGTGTAACCTGACCATTCAGTAGATTCAGGTACTCAGCTGACTTTATTTTATTGCTGCATAACATTGCTGAGCTGTAATAAGGATCCAGTCATTGGCTTCTAAGTATTTGCTGATATAAATTCAAATGGTGACCTTTTTTTGGTCGGGCAGTGTACAGTATAAGGCACTCAAAGTTCAAGTACCTGCCTTTATAAGATCCATGGTTACAAGCCACATCAAATTTTCTGATCAGAAAACAAAAGTCTCCTTGTCATCTCACATACAATACAATAGAACAGTGTGTTCAGGTTAGGGATGCTGAATTGGTCTGTTTTGAAATTGAAGGCCTATTACTTTAGTCTTCCTGACCCACACCTCAAAACATCAGACATGGATGGTTACTGTGCTGCAGAAGATGCCCTTATAGTGTCATGTGTTTGTCCATCACTGTGTTTGTGTATATTCTGACCACCCACTTCCTTTTTCTCCTCCCCACATGTCCGGGTAATGCAGTCCGGTGAAGCATGTTCTGAGCTGGAGTACTGGGTGAGTCCACTGAATGTCTGATGTTACGGGTGCAGCTTGCAAAATGTGAGATTGTGGGCACAGCTTGATCTGCTGGTTTACACAGACCCGTGTGTAGAACTGGGCCACTGATGATTAATGTCACAATTTACACCTTGCATTTATTCAAGCAGGCTATTTTTTCATTGTATTCTAAAATGCTGGCATGCAAGGGGGGGGGGGGGTTGGGAATTCGGATTAATTTGTGCCAGATCCTGGCGGCACGTGTTCCATGACCTCTCTGCTTCTGACTGTCTGCCTGCCGGATCTGGCACTTCTCTGGTGAGAAAAAAAAAATTAATAACATAAAAAATAAAATAAGTATTTTAATTTACAGACCAATTTTCATGCAATTTCACATGTGACATTTCTTGTACACGTTCTGGGACCCGCGCCGGCGCCTCGTTACCCCTCCGCTCTCATAATCTCTTCCTGTTCCTGCACCTCCTGATTTACACATTAAGCACCCGGTAGTCAGTCATCCCTGGACCCCAGAGGGTTTTTTTCTCCATACTCAGGAGGTTTGCATTCCTCTCCTCTCTTGTCTTTGGGCACTTTCTATCCTTCTCTTCTTTTCTCTGTTTTATGCACTATTTTGTATAGAAGTACTAATTGATTGCTGCACACTCTTGTCAAGTGACCTGGGGCAACCGTTATGAAAAGCACTACATATAAAAATAAATATGTTTGAATGTTTTATGAAACATTGTACAGTAACACTAAGTATTGGCAGTTCTCCCTTTATCTAGTTGTGAGGGTCAAGCGAATGCCGGGTGTCATTTAGAAAGCTGGCAGCTGTAAGGCTGCTGGCTCTAACAGGGACCTGTGACCCTGTACCCATTTGTGCCTGAATCGTATCTCACCTCAAGGAGAACTGCCAAGTTGGCTTACACGAGGCCGGACTCACAAAATCACTCTGGCATGTCTATCAGACCCATCAGAACACCCAGGGAGTGAGCAGTAGCTCACAAGGCCGTTCTCACTAAGTTTCTCATTAAGAATTCTACCATTCTTTTCCTCCTTCTCTTCTTACCTGTTTTTCTTAGACCCATGTCATATAATGCCCATGCAGAATGCTTAGAGGTGTAGAAATATTATGTCACAGGACTAGATTTGGTGTCCATACTTGTGTTGTTTCATATGAATTGTCTGTGAGATGTAATAGCGTCATATAATAATGTCAGTCTTAAAAGAGAATGTTATGTAATTAGATAGATGGTTGTAAGGCAGCACTGGCTGTCCATAAGTGATAAGTGATAAGATAGATGGATATATGTTCCTGGTCCCATCCCTTGCTAGTACGTTTTTATGTGAGGTCTGTTGATTAGGTTATGATGCTATTAGGCCTTGTCCACTATCCAGGAGTGACTTAAACAGCAGGGATGAAAATGAAAATGAGTATGATTTTCTCTACGAACGCATGCAGCACTTATGCAAAAGGAGCAAAAGTAAACTTATTTTTAAAACATACAAAACTTGCAAAGTTTTAGTTCCTATGACAGAGTAAAAATGTTTTAGTGAGTCTTAAACTCCCCACTATGATATCCATACCAAACTGAAAGTAAGAAAATGCCTGATTTAATCTAACTGACTAGTGATAAGAATTGCATGCTCATAACATGCGACGTTGGTATTAATATTGCATGTTGTCCAGTCCTACTACAGCCATTTTACAAATTCAGTATAAAATACCCCGCCTCACGTTGTGATGTCATTCAGCACCAGTACTAGTTTTTACACCAGTGGAAAAGCAGTGCAGTGGAAAAGTGCCCTTTAGTTGAGTGGTGAATCGGACAGTTTCACAGCGTTGTACATTTTGTATGTGCTGTACGCCCTCTGCTATGCTCCATGTTGCTTCTGTGTACCGACGTCTTCTGGTACTTCCTGGTCGAAGCCCCGGAGGCACTGTGGAGCGTGTGCAAAGCGCCTAGGCCAATTTGAATTTGATGGAAAGTATAACATATACATGCAGGAGTAAATCGACACCCAGTTGCATTATCTTGGTGTCTTAGTCTGACTAGTCATAGAAATTCGATTTAATATGATTTCAGTTAGACTGATGTGTTTACATGTACTTTAATAGTTCAGTTTTAGTCAGAATAACACGATAATTCGATTTTCTTGCCTGAGTTGGACTGAAAAACCCCACTGAGTCAGATTTTGGTGTACTTGGTACTTAGGTGTAACTTGGTACTTAGTCAATAATGTACTTTGGCTTAATTTAAGCAACTTTTTACATAAAAACCTCAACCCATATAGTACTTCCGGCTGCCGTTACGGCATTGGACTGTTTTCCTTACCCAGCCGCTACTCGGGGGAAATCACAGCTGCTCAGCTGGAATCCCCATCTGCTTGTGCTCAGATAGCCATGTAGCGGTTTTCATTGAATTAATTATTGTGCTAATAACTTTACATAAACTTACATTTTTTTCAATCCATAAAAACTTTGCACATCGTTGCACAGTAATCCTGGGTTAGTGATGTCATAGCCATGAGAGATGATAATATACAGCAAGTCTAAGAAGTATTTATTTATTTATTTGTGAGATTTTACCTGACCTCCCTTAACATTGAACTTATTATATTTCCAGGAGCCATTAATGGTTCCCTATCAGGGTCGGTGCCCATCCATCCCTGTCCTATGTGTTCGGTCCCAGTTTGGCCAGCAGATGTCGGCTATCCTGTTCCCTCTTCATACTATTTGTGTCCAGTTTAATTCTGTTCTGCATGTGTTTGTGTTCCTAGTCCCTCCCAGTATTAGCCCTCTGTTGTGTGTGAATATTGCTAGTTTTTATTTCCTGGTATGTACTTAATGTTTCCTAGTTTAGTAAGTTTCCTAGTTTCCGTGCTTGTTAAGTGTTAGTTAAGTCTCTCCACCTGTTGCCTGTTTACCTGTACTGTGCTGTTTTATGTCTGACACCTGTTCCTTGTTTGCCCCAATATTGCAAACTGGGTCCAGATTCCTATATAGGAAGGTAGAGAACAATTATGGTTAAAAGACACAATAAATATGTATATCAAAACTTGCTATATGATAAACTATAGCAAACTAAAAGGGTGTTAAACTTGTAATCAATGGCACCCATTCTACCAATAGATATTTTGGGGTTTGGGCCAGTTCTGTTGACAGAAATAGCACTCAGCTTTTCCAGCTCTGTTACTATAATCAGAGTGTAAGCTTTCAACATTCCAAGTTTTCTGGTTGTCAGTGATACATCTTAGGCCTTTTCTCTCTGAGGACACTCTGCCACTTTCATCCGTCAAATATTAATTTTGCCTGCACATATCATCCAGTACAATCTTAAGGTCTTGGAACAGTTCCCTGATTTGTTCCTAAGCAACGGATATTTTATCTATGATTTGAGCCACTTGTAGATGATACCTAATTTAGCCCAAGGCTAGAAAGAAGCTTGAGTTGAGGGGCAGACTCCGCTGTTAGTTGTCCTATTCTATGTCTGATCCAATAACAGTCTAAGCCATTCAGAATTTCTAATAAACCTGGACTGACTGCAGTGATGATGTGTTCTTTGTGCTGTTCAGCTACACATAGATATGCCTTCATTACTTTTGTCCCTCAAATTTACCACAGCACAGGCTTACACTGTTAATGCTATTAGGTGTAAAGCAAAGCATTAGTAGAGCAAAGAATCCCATAGACACATTAGGTAAGAAGTTTAGGACTGTTGACTGCCAATGGGAGATCCATATCGGACAAGTTTTCCTTCAGCAACTCTAGGGGTCCTTTTACGTGCTTATAAGGTCAATGGACCGTATGCTCTAATTATTAGTGGTACTTATTAAATGATAACTACTGATATAGTTCTGGATCAGAGAACGTCCAATGATAAAATGATCTGAGGCTTTAAACACAATTTTGTGTACTCAGTAGGCTAAACCTATCCATGTGTGGGACCTTGGAACTGAGAAGGGAAGTTGTGGACCTGGAGCAGAAAGGAACCATTTGCAAGTGCAACTGATTTGTAGATTAGTGTGAGATTTGGTTTCCATCTACATTTATTGCTCTTGTTATCTGTGAATTATCTGACTTATCTATATGAACAGGTTCATTTAAATTCAGCTTCAATGGATTTTGGAGTAACACTTTCTATGAAGCTATATATATGATACCTTCATAATGCACTGCAAAGCACCTATAATGCATTATTGCAGTCTGTACAAGAATTAATAAAGCATTAGAGCATCATCTATTGACAGTCATAAGACATTATCGTGTAATAATTCACAGGCTCAAAATCATCACAACAGCTTATAATCATTCTCCCAAATCATTCTACCAAAACAGTCCATAAACTGAACCTGATGATGTGAAAACAAATATTAAGTGGATCAGGGGTACTATTCACAAATGATATTTGCTAATAGCTCTAGCAACTTAATTGGAACCAGGCAGCTGAACAGTTCCAGTTATATTGCTTGCTAACAGATGCTTTTTGGAAATGAACCCCAAGTTGGGCTGCGAAAATTAAACAAAGTGGTATAAACTGGACACTGTAGTAAAATATGCTGTGAAGTGTAATGCTGCACAAGCACAAATGTGTGAGGTAAAAATCGGGGGGTGATGATGTGTGTTTACACTAAAAAAGGTATTCGGTCAGGAAGTGGTTTATGTAATCGGATCAGAATGCATCTTGGTGGTCATATACACTTGTATTAAGTGCTGTCTGCTTGTGATCTGATCACACAAAATGCATTTTAAAGCCAGGTGTGAACAGGGCCTGTGACACAATTTAGTCTTTCATGAGTTACTTTATTGTAACATAATATGGTCAAAATACAGCAGAAGAACAATGACAGTAGGAGTTTTTCTTGGTTTTTTAAGTTGAAGCACATAATACATTTGTATTTTACATTTTCCATGCATTTGTAATTCACTGAAACCTGTTTCAAACATATAGCTAGCTATAAACACGTTACAGATATGAATGTATCCTTACTTTACTTGAAGCTACAAATGCATTATAATAACAGTCTTCATGCCTTTAGATAACAAAAAGGTAATTATAACGTTTTATAATGTGTTATGGGGGGGGATCAATCCAAGAAGAGCCTCTTTGGGTGTGGGCCTTTGGGATGACCTCTCAATCAGTCAATAATAAAGCAGTGGTTATCAAATTCAGTCCTGGGGAAGGACTGTTATTGGTTGACTGAGAGGCCATCCCTAAAACCTGTACCCACAGTGGCATGGATCAGGTTCACTACCCCTGCTGTAATTCTTTATTAATTCTTAGACCGACCATAAAAGTCCATTATAGATGCTTTGTTTTGCATTGTAAAGGTATCTATAATGCAGTATGATGGAAAGCTTAATAGAAGGTGTTACCAGGTTCAGTTATGTATCACTAAAGGTGAACGTAAATGTCAGATGTGGTGTCTGTTTATTACATCTGATCACTGAGGGACACAATGGTCTAGTGTGGATGCAGTCAAGCATCAGCAAAAGGTGATCAGCATCACACAGGCAGTAACTGTGGCTTCCTCTTTGCTCACCTCAACATGCGCTAAGGGGTCACAGCTGGTGAATGATTGTTGCTCTAATTAGGGGGTGACCTGTCTCCCTGACCAGGCATGAAGCCTATACTGGGAAGAAGCTGCGGAAGGGAAAAGAGGGAAGCAATAGCGCATGATTGAAAAATGGAGTGTCTAGTGATGGCAACATGAATGGTGTACCATGCATTTCTCCATCAATTTTAAGACTATATATATTATGAATTCTTACCCTATACTGATTCAATAATATAATTCATTAACACTAAGTATAGTGCTATCACACCAGGATAGGATGTTCTCCAGTCTGCAGCCCTCATGATTATTTTGTGCAGCACCCATTTGCAGTACATACTGTACTTATATTCACAGTGGCCAAGGCCTAAGGCATTGACAGCAATCCCAGTAGTCCTCAGCTCCTTTACTCAAAGGGGTACCAGACTTCTTCAGATTTCACAACCACAAACTTAACTGTGGAAGTACAATAACTGCAAAGCTCAGTTAATGTCCTGTTGAAGAACATCTTTAAAAACAAGAAATCAGTTTGAGGGAAGACTTTATTCATTTTTGTTAAGAATAACCATTTGCTGAAGTGTATATGTAAGAAGGTGATTATTTATTTTGAAAATGGTATCCCCTCCCTTTGAGAATACCCTTTCCCAGAGCACAAATGGGGCTGGCGTACATAACAACCCAATTCTCAGTTTATAAAGGTATGGAGAGTCCTCCCAAACAGATTAAATACTTTCTCTACCTTGGGGGATCATTCCAAACTCAACCAAGCAAATGCACAAAATGAATATCGGTGTTAGAAACCAGAAATGTGTCAGATTTGCCATTTCTCTCTGTAGTCTTTTATGCACAAAAAAATTACGCACCTCACTTCGAACCGTTTGCCAAGCCTGCCATATGGTATGGAAGGGCAGCGAGGCTTAACACATCATTAATTACATCACAGGTGGACACATAATACAGGCATCGGTATGCACTTCCTGGATTACTCAACAGGCTCCAAAGCATCAGGGTCTTATGTAAAATCACTAGGAGTACCAACTCCTACCTGCAGGAAACACTGGAGTATGATTGCCCCATATGGAATATCACCTCAATGTAGGCCTATTTCGATATAGTGTTCCCTCATGTTCCTAAATGAATCTTGTCTGTTCTAGGGCCTCTGTCTGATTGTCAGAAAGGGCCAGCCCCTCTGAGGTCAGTTACTGTGCAGAATGCCAGGTAGTATGAATCTGTGTCAGTTGCCCCACTGAATGCCAGAGAGGATGAAGTTCTAAGCCCTGCTGTGCCAGTTGCTAAACTGAATGGCAGGCAGGATAAAGCTGCCAGTTCGGCTGCACCAGCTGCCCCACTAAATGGCAGGCCGGAAGAAGCTGCCAGACACTAAATGCCAGGCAGGATGAAGCTGCCAGTCCTGCTGCACCAGCTGCCCCACTAAATGCCAGGCAGGATGAAGCTGCCAGGCTGGCTGTGCCAGCTGCCCCACAAAATGGCAGGCAGGATGAAGCTGCCAGTCTGGCCATGCCAGCTGCCCCACGCAGTGCCAGGCAGGATGAAGTTCCCAGACCTGCTGCACCAGCTGTCCCACTAAATGCTAGGCAGGATGAAGCTGGCAGTCCAACTGCACTGCATGTAATGTCAGCTAGACAGCTACATTGCCGAACCCTTGGGGTCTCATTTATCAAAGCTGCACAATAAAAATCCAGAAATGTCCATATGTAACTTTTCAAACAAAATTTGAGAGATACCAAACAAAACCTATTTTTGGAAATTCAGGGACAAGCCTGGTCAAACATTTTGGGTAAACTGGGAAAAGATGACACTCATTGTACACTCATGGTTCAAGCCTGCATGACATGTTTGTAATTTGCATACCTAATGCATTTGTAAAATAATGTTTTATTCTAAAACAATAGTTTTCAATATTAATTGTGTTAAAAGGATGTTCAGGTAATAATTTTATCATGCTGACACTGAAAGAACTTTTGTTAAAATTTAAAATATGGGAATAATGTTCCATTAATATTACAGTAAGAATGGTCTCCGCCAGCTTTGAGCGGACCATCACATAAAATTGTCTAAAGTTAAGGACCTTGCTCAAGGGCCCAATGGTACTCTGCCCACCATAGGAGATGAACTGGCAACCTTCTGTGAATCCCTAACCTCAGAGCTGCCTCCTTCTCCCAACAAATTATTATTTTTTTGTTTAATACTTTTTTGGTTTGAGCATAATATGTCATATTTATATTTCAATAAAATTTTATTTTATAGTTCTGATGCCTATAATAATTCTAAAAATATAGGGAATAGTACAAATAACCTTTCTATGGATAGACATGAAAAAAATATGTATTTTTGCTTATTTCGTTACTGTTTGCACTGTTTGTTGTCTTTGCATCTTGTCTGTTTCACATTAAACGTGTGTTTCCCTTGGCTGTGGGTGAGCACGCAAACATAAAACTACATTTGCAGCCATGTCCACTTTTCCTAGTGTAATTGGGGCAGTTGAATGCACTGGCATTGGGATAAGGGCACCTCACCTCAAATCAAAGTGTATTTCTCAAATGCGAAACAGTGCAGCATACAGCAGTAGATCCAAGGAATGAATTGAACGTTCATTAAGCTACTTTTGTCAATCGAAAGGTTATACCATGCATTCTGTAGAGCTGACAGAATTAATTATAGCAGCAATGTACTACCATTCACTTTTCACACTTTTCTTGTTTGACCTGCGTCTATTCAAATTTCTCTTCTTGGATTGTAATTTTTTTTACAGTCACTATTGTTCTATAAGCAGAAAGGCTTGATCTGTATTTTATATGAGTATGCAGCACATTTGCAAAGAATCTTTGGCAGCTGGGCAGGATCTCAGGCTTGTGTTTCTATGCACATTTAACGATTAAAGAAATTTTTATTAACTAAGGAGAAATTGCATACATATGTGTATACTCCATGTTTGATAAATACAGTGATTTGTGCGTAAGCAACGTTAAGTTATCATGTGTAGCATTCTTTCATGATGAAATTTATGTTTGATAAATGAGATCTATGGGCCAAATAGAATGTCCTTAACTGACCACATACTGAGGGGAATGGTAACGTTGTAGCAAAAAGGCTTTGAATTTCCGGTAATAATTGCCTGTGCAGAAGGTTTCAGGCCCAAGAATTTCTACATTTCTCCACATTAAAACAGGCTTGGCTGTAAGAACATAACCATGTGACAGGCATATTCAGTTGTCAGGTTGGAAAATTAGGACATGGTTTGTCCATGTATACAGTCCTTCCTGGGGAAAATGTAGTTTTGCACCTTTACATAAATTGATATGATTAGTCAGTGTTAGCAGAAATGGGCATGCAGTTGCTTAACATGCAAATGTCTACAGTGTTAGGAGGATTACTTTTAAAACGTATTCCAAAATGCATGCCATAAAATGTCATTTGTAATGTGTTTCGCTAGATTACTCAATGTGAGTAATGTATTCTAAATACTTTGGATTACTTCAACATTGTCTTACATTTTACAACAGTATGAATGTGGTCATCAAAAAGACAATTCTGTTGTGTTCCTCTACTGTAATAACCGGCTGAATGTATTAAAATATCCCTGAATGTATAGTATGCATCTGCTGTAGGAAACACTATAAGAGTAAGTAAACACAAAAGATCTTCAACGATTTGTCTGGTAAAAAAGCAAAAGAAAAAAAAGGCCCAATATTTCCTTAACTATTTCTTTATTTTCACTGCTGTTGAGAATGAAAAATATTACACAGAATAATTTTGTTTCTACAGAATTTGGTGTTACTACTACTAACATTTATTTTGTCTTTGTTCACTTAAGTGCATTTAGTGTTGCAACAAATATTAAAATGAAAGCAGCAACAGAGAAATACCTACATTTTCCTTTACTTTTCCTGATTTCAAAATTTAAAAACATAAAAATAAGATACAATTTTCCATCAAAACCAATGTTAACATTATTACAGCATTTACTGTATTCACATCAATATTGTTCTAACAAGAATGTCACATTATAAACACCCTTCAAAACAAAACTGAACAGGAATTCAAACTGAATTTGACAAGGGAAAAATATCATGCCTCTTTTAAACTATGCCACCACATGTCATTTAGCTTTAGCATTACACAAATGAAACAATGTAATCCAACATTACTTCACACCTTGGCCATGCAACAACAAAGACATGCAGCAAGGACCAATCCAAGGTGTCAATTTGTGCTGCTACAGCATTGGGTGAAAATGATCTCTTCCTGCAAATAAATCAAATGATTTGTCAGCATTTGCAGTAGGCGTGTAATGTGTTGCTTTTCGAAACTGAGTTAGAAAAACAAATACTGAGGTTACAAACTGAAAATTCAAAGTGTATTGCCTGTGAACATCTGAAGTTGTTAAAATATATTTTGACCACCTACTCTACTACTCTGCAGTCCAGTAAAGGTGGTTGTAATGCCACGAGAGAGTCTGTTAAAAGTGTTTGTCCATCATATGTGTAGTGAAGTGGGAAGTTTGGATCAGCTTGTGTTTTATTGGCTCACCTCACTCCTGGGTGGTGTTTAGCCTCTAATATAAAGTGGGTGGCTAGGTAGGAATGGTGCTCAGGCTATTCTCGGTGCCGGCTGTGGTGATGGCAGCTGTTGGGTGAGCACGCAGTGTGGTCACACTCTGTACCGTCCTTCAGAAATTGATGTGGTGTATGCTGGGAGTTCAGCAGTAGGCGTAATACACAAGTGCAGGACGCTGTGCCGGTAGGCTCCTTTTAATAAAGTTTGCCCTGCAATTACGAAATTACCGACATTAAGCAGCTCATTTCCTTCTAGTTGGACAGATGCAAAGGCAGCTCCAGTGTTATAGTATATTACAGGTTTCCCGGTAGATGTGGACATTTTGCATGCTATCGGCACAACGATGTATTCCATGGATTGTCTGGGTTCACGGGGCTGTTTGACTCCATCAGCATCATTATGGGGGGGGCGAGGCCAGCGCAGATCAGTGGCACCTGGATATTCATTGCGTTGTGCCCAGTCTGTTTCTGACCTATGTGTGCAGCCAATAGGCTGGCTAAAGCATTTATTTATTTTGGTTTTATTTGGGTTGATTTATTGCTGGTGTTGTGAGGGCAAAAAAATGTTCCTTGTCAAGTACTGCAGTAACATGTAACAGTAACAAACTGCAAACCATCTGTGCTATCCCTGTCATCTTCTAAATGTAAACCTCCATATTCACTGAAAGCTTTAAGAAAATTGCTTCCATTGTCTGTGACTGTTGCACAAACCTTCCCCTGGATGTGGAATTCTGCATGAATCTGACTTGTTTTGGCGACAATGACATCATAGGTGTGGTGGCCTCCTATTCTTTCACATGCCAGTATTTCGGTGACTACCTCCTTCATTTGTTAAAATCCTTTTTTCAGTGTTCAGCATCAATGCTTTCCTGCACATGTGTGTCTTTCCCCCCCTAATTCATTTGGTTATCTAATAGAATAGGGCATTTTCTACCAATGAAAAAGGCTGCACAATTATTACGTAGCATTCACATTCTTTTGGGTGGCAGCTGGGGTGCTGAGAATTGCTTGTTTGAGAGGAGGAGGTGTGGTGGCAGAAGCACTTTGTTAATCACCATTATACTACGGGACCGTTGAATGCTTGAATCTGATTGGCTGACGAACGTTCCGAGGTGTGCAATTATTTTCAGATAA
>JABFEA020000110.1:25703673-25716836 GCA_019775915.2 Cyphomyrus plagiostoma
AACTGCAAGATGCTATGCTATCAATATGGGCCAACATTTCTAAAGAATGCTTTCAGCACCTTGTTGAATCAATGCCAGGTAGAATTAAGGCAGTTCTGAAGGCAAAAGGGGGTCAAACACCGTATTAGTATGGTGTTCCTAATTTAGGTGAGTGTATATTGGTATAGTTAAATTTATTAATTCATGCTGTCAGAAGCAAAACCATCACAAAATCATAGTATGGGCTTCATAATCATCACAGGGCACATACTCACACTCATTCATACACCATAGGCAGTTTAGAGATGCTAATTAGCCTAACTGCATGTGTTTGGATTACAGGGAGAAAGAGGACCTGGGGGAGACCCAGACTAAACAGAGAGAACAAACTCCAAACACACATAGTGGAAACCATGGAAGCCGTGGAATTGGGAGCCCCCATGCTGTGCTACCAACCGAGCCATCCTGAAAGACATTACTGCTTATGGTCGATGTTAACAGTGGCTGTTGCATCTGTAACAAAACAGTTACATGTGTGGCAAACTACAAAATCACAATTTGTATTTTCTATTGTACTAAGAATGCCAAGTTTCTTTCCATTATTCTCATTCCTGTAACGTTAAGTAAATACCAATGACCCCTCTCAGCTCTGTGTGATGGCCTAGCTATCACTAAAAACATCAATGGAATGAATAAGACATTACACAACAGAAATGTCATGTTGCTTATCCATGGTACCAAGGTGCCAGTAAGTCGTGAACCCACTGTTTAGATGTCAGGTGGCAGTAAAATGTTGCAAAATGTCCAAACTATTTGTTATTGCAGCTCTGGTGGGTGTCACACACGGGCTCTGATTTTACAGATGGATTGCTTCCATTAGCACTGTATTGATCGAAAAAGGTAGATAACTGAAGATGCATGCAATAATGAAAAGCAATTAAGTATGACTGTTTCCATGATATACTATAAATAGGCAAGGATTATATCTGTGTTTTTATATATATATATATATATATATATATATATTAGTGTACATTTGTTATTTCATGGTCTACCTCTCGACAGGATGCTATTGTGGCTTTTAATTAAAGCATATTTTCTATTAAAACATCCAACAGTTCAGTTTCTTTCAATTTACACATGTAAATTGGTATCACATAGCCTTTGAAACTGCTTGAAAATCTTACTGTGCATGGCAGTTAGGAATCTTTTTGCTGGAGTATCTTAAACTGTCAGTAGTTTGGCGGACACAGAAGTGAAAACTGCTCCGCAACAATTGCTAGTTTAGCGCTCAATTAAATATTAAAAGTTACATTTATATAGCGCCTTTCACAAACCCAAGGTTGCTTTACAAGGTCTCTGATTATGCATTTATTCAGTTCATTACATTTTATGTAAAATGATTATTTTCTGAACATTTTTCACCTGTTTTCAGAGCATATCCTTCTGAGCATTTTACTACGAGGTACTTCGAAATAAATTCTTCAGGCCAAAAATCTAAAATGACACCTTGCAATGGTATGACAGTTAGTTAGTTTAATGGGATTTTGTTTATCTCTGTCTATGTATCTATCTATCTATCTATCTATAGTAAATCCATTAACTTCTGACCTTTATTCTGTGCTGTTTAGGGGCCTCCTTGGACATGCTGGCTCTCAGCCTTCAGTGGGGATCTTGTGGTCAGCTAATGACTTTGACTTTAAAGAAGCAAAGGTAGTAAGGCCAGGTGCATTCTCTTAAAGGACTCTGCCGACTGTTTGCCAGTCCATTAATATACAGACCCTGGAGACAGTACTGGTGCTTCATGGTCTTGTCATTTTCTCAGTGAGGGGTTCTAGTGGACAAATGAGTAACTGAATTTCGAGGCAGAACATGTGGCACAGCCTGCAGAGTCAAGCATTTGCATCCGAATGCAAGCTTGTTAGGCAAGCCATGCTCAAATACAAATCATTAGGCAGACATTAAAAGAAGACCTACTAAGTATGAAAATGATGGGTAGGAAACGCTAACGGCAGGTTGAAGATTTTCCTGTTATTTGACCTTTAGACTTTTATATGTCTTCTTGTTTTGTACCTGAAGAGGTTTAATTTAATCTGGGTTATTTGTCTTCCCCCTTTCTGTCCCTGATTCTCATTTTGAAGTCTGTTGAGTACAACAAAGAAAATCTTATTCCCCATCCTCACATTTGATCATCTCTGAGCTCTACATGCCCTGGTGTGTCACAGTCCATAATGAAATGATTTGGATAATTTTAAAATTTCTCTGCAGTATAGAAAAGAAAAAAATATTCATCAAGAAAATGGCAATTTTATTATTGGGGGAAACAGAAAAAACATAGAGCAGCTTTTGAAGTTTTCTAAATATCTCCTTACAAACTCAAATGAATGTCAGCAAAGTGCGATTGAAGCTAAAATTACATTTGTAGCATGTGACTTAAGCATCAAATGTGACTACAGAACTATGCAGGGACAATTTTTGGGAATCTGTCTGTCTGGATCTATTACATAGAGACTGTTGCAAAAATGACAGCCATAAAAGTAGAAAGCTTCTATTAAGAAAATACTAAAGCTGCTAAGCTCTTGCAATATGTATTCCTGTAGTAAGCTATTCCTAAATTTTATGGCCTGTATTAAGGAGTTGATTTTATTCATTTCCATACCATTATGCATGAAATGGAATGAAAAAAAAACGATCTGCTACATCTTAAATTCTGATGTGTGACTTAAATAGATTATTTGAAATTTCTAGATTTTTTTCACTTAAGTGAAACACTATAAGGATAGAAACAAAAATAACAGCAAATGTCATGATTTGATGGTATTCTAGGTGAAACCCCACAACATATTTTGACTGATAGGGTAGCGAGATACAGTGGGGGAAATAAGCATTCATGATGTTACCTTTATTTCATTGAACATGTTTCCAATACAGCCATTAATATGAAATTTGATGTGCAGCAGAACGGCCACGAATCCCACCTAGACATCATGAGTGATGAGTTTTTTTGGTCTTCTCCAAACAAGTACGAAACATATTTCAGGCGGTGTGTTCAATAATTTTATTTTGTGTCAATCAGCGTTATTGCATGTAACTTTTTTACGGATTAGAATGTTACGATACACTGTATCATTTTATTGAGTAAATACCAATATCTGGTCTAAATTTCATGTGAATAGCTACAATGGGAATATGTTTAATGAAAAAAATGTTGATGTGTTAAATACGTATTGCCTCCGCTCTGTCCAGCTAATATGCAACTAACATTAAACTTTGGCAAGCCTAAATTTTTAACCAATGCAAGGAATTAATTATGGTTGTTACTTTTGTAAAATTAAAATGGTGGGGTTACTCAAAAACTGTATCGGTGCTGCACATAGTTCAAGGATAGAAGAAAGGGCTGGTATGGACTGAACCTAAAGAAAACATAAAAAAACATTAAAGTGCTTAATAAATATGAGTTAATCCATAGCATAATAAATGATGTACTACTTTACTCCAAAAGCACAAGTAGCCAGCCTGCCTTGTTGCAATATTATACAACCTAAAAAAGGGCATATTTAGCTAAAATATTAAAACCAAAAAGCATTATTTCTAAGATGCAATATAATTCCATGTAACATTCTGGGTACAGGCAAGGGGTGACAGTTTTTTCTGGGATATATTTTCTGTTTTCTGAGCTATGGAGCAGGGCACTAAAAGACACAGGCATGGAATCTGAATGCAGAACATAAAAGAGACACAAGATTGAAATGCACTTGAGACAGTGATTGGATTTACAGAGCAATTAAAGAATCAGAACACACAAATACCATAGGTGAGATTAAAATGATTAAATGTGCTCGCAGAAAGCAACCACTCTATCAAACATAGAAATAAATTTAAATTAACTGTAACCAGTGCTGCCCTAAAATGTACTTATCCAACCCCCTAAAAATCATTCAGTAAACAACATGTAATAAATTTGACCCACAATGTATTTGCACATTAAGACAGTATACTGACTATTCCTGAAACTGCTAAAATGTTTTGGCAAATAAATGAAAGCAATACAACATGAGATACAATACACATAATGATCCAATAGCAGGATATTGCGTGAGATCTAGATCAACTGCCCAAGAATGTTTTGGCAAAAAATAAAAATATGTCAAAATCACATATATTTTGAACAACTGGAGGTAAATCATCAGAACTGAGTCAGATATGCATCATCTGGGTCATCTTGGTCACCTGAGTGGAGTACCACAAATATTCATTATTATATATTCATTTGGAGGTTGTTCACTTAAAATGCATCCCCTGGGAAAGGGGTCATACAAACCAGACACTGCATGTGATGGCTTCTATTTACTAACAGAGAATTATGCTTGTGAATAGGCTTGATTCTCATTGGCCTATATTATAAGAAGACCCAGTGCATTAGGAAATATTGCAGTGCATGGCAGGGGTGAACTGGCAACAAAAATTAGCTCCCCCTGATTGCAATCAACTAGTTGGCCACCAATGAAATAATACATGATCATCACATTAATCATCTAGTGATCTACTGTGATGCCTGATATATAGGTTATTATAATGTCGGGTCTGGGCAAGGAAGACCCAAACTTCCCGATGGCCAGTCCACACCTAGTGATTGGGGAAAATGCTGGCAGAAGTGTAAAAGGGTGAGTAGCAACAAAGTGGATGGATTTTCTGGATGTATAGGGTCACATAAAAAAAATACTTTTGGGAAGTCTGAAGAGCCAATCAGAAGACTAGGTGAATTCTGGAGGAATGTTGTCTATATGATCACTAAAACTATACAAAATAATCATAACAGTCTTACAGATTGAAGACTATTTATAATCAGCAAAGGATTTGAATAATTTAATGAAAGAGGGCATATACGTTTGCCTTTTCAAAATGTCTTAATTTTTTGTAGCAATGAATATTGATCATATTTGAGTAATTTTAAGTATTAACTGTTCAGTTTGAAGGTCACACATTAGGAAGAAAATATTGGAAAGAGTATCTTTGACCATTGAGGGTTCTTGTATTAATATTTATCAGACCAGATTAACCTGTCTGTCATCCTGGAAATGGGTAAAAGAATAGGAAAGAAAACACCAGTAGTATTACTATTGCATTATGGGTGAGTGTACCCCTAGGGCAGGGTTTAAAGGACATACTGATGTCACACTGCCAGTTTTTTGCTCCTCTGCTTCATGTCTCTAGGGTCCAGCAGGAGGAGAAGAATCTCTTTTTCAGTTCTGTCAGTCTCCTCTTTTGCACCATCCATCACTGTTTTTCCACAGAGAGATTATAATAGTTCCTGCTGTTGGCTGACACTGTAACCCTTTTGTCATTTTGATGGACATTTGGGACCATTTTCCTTGAGCTCGGAGAAGTCCATTCTCAGAAGAAATGTTAGCTACTGAAAGGCATATACTCAAACATTCACTGTCAACTTGCGGTGGCCTTTTTGATCTTGAGTGCAGCCATTTGAAGCTGACAATGACTGAAAGGTATCTCTGACTAACATGCAAACTGTATATTGCTGGATGGTTTATTGGAGTTTTAACATTGTTCAAAATTTTAAAGTTTATGCATGCTGAAAAAAAATAGAAATGGGCCAAAGCTTAATGTTGTGCAATTTGGGTTTGGCCCATATTATTTAATTTTTAATTTTTGCTCAGGAGTATATGTGCTTGTCTGTATTTAACCAGATATCTGTGTTTTGTAAATGTAGGGAATGTAGAGTGTTATATTGCTAAAAAATAAAATGTCCACTGCTGAGTGGACTTTTGTAGTAGAGACATTGGGTGCTAGACTGGCGTGCCTGCATTCCAGACCTGTCACCCACTGAAAACATTTGGTGCATCATGAAACAAAAACTACGACAAAGGAAACCCCAAACTGTTGAGCGTTTGAAATCCTATTTCAGGCAAGAATGGGACGACATTTCACTTTCAAAACTCCAGCAACTGGTTTCCTCAGTTCCCAAACATTTACAGAGTGTTTCTAAAAGAAGAGGTGATGCAAGACAGTAGTAAATGTGCCCATGTCCCAACCACTTTGAAATATGTTGCTAGCATCAAATTCTGCATATACTGTACTTTTCATAAAACAATAACATTTCGCAGTTTGAACATTTGATTTGTTGCCTTTGTTCTATTTGCAATTAAATATAAGTTAATGTTATTTGCATCCCAACTTTTTTGGAAACGGGGCAGTAATATAATTAGCGTAAGGCAGGAACCTACCAACCATTGCAGGCTGCACTCATACTGTCATTTAGGGAGTCCATTTCACCTCAGTTGCATGTTTTTGGACAGTGGAAGCAAAATGAAGGATCCACCAAAATCCAGGCAGACATAACCTGAACATGTGAACTCCACACACACAAAGTGGTGGTGTGCAACAACACCATGACCCACTACGCCAGTCTTGCACGATGTGTGTTAATATTGACATGGTATTTCATGCACATGTAATTGTCACATTGCAAGGACCACGATAGTTCCAACCATGGCTGTACAGTACCTACCACTAAGAACCACAGCGGCAGGGCTAACCTTTATTTTAGGAGCCATATTTTGACAGATATCTTAGAAAGTTAATTAAGCAAAATAATTTAAGTCAATGTGATGGCAAAGTCAGACATGACTACTCCACATGCAGGGTAAATGCCACATGCAGTATTGATGGCTAACTTTGCATTATTGGGTGAGTATGTCAAATCCAAATGTCTTCTATTAAGGTTCATTTGCATTATAGTAGTTCTGAGGTGCTATTTTAAGTTCTGCTTTGCAATACTGAGAGACGACTGCATTTTCATTTTTAGTTTGATGTGCTTCCATATAAGTGATTCTTTTTATACAGTGATTAAAAAGTAATTCAGTTTAATGAATTGTGATAGCTTTAATAAAAATAGTAGTAATAATAATAATATGTTTTGCTTACAAATGATTAGCATATAATAATAACAATAATGATAATTGTAACTATAATCAATTTACTACATTTCTCAAATATCCTTATATAATTTCAAATTAGTTACCATAATTTTAACGGGAAAACAGGAATCTCTGAAATGTATCAATGTAAAATTCTCCCATAGCAATAATTACTGTAGCCTGACATGAAAAACATTTATACCAACAAATTACATTTTTATTTGTGTCTATTTATTTATTAAGCAGGTGCTTTTGTCCAAAGACCAATTGCATATTGCCCCAGCATGCGCAATTTCTCATGCTTTTTGGCCACAGTTTGTGACTAATATGAAAGTTTATTTGTGTCTTCCTTATCAGGAATTCCAGGATGATTTAACTTTTTGTGCCATTTGCTGTTCAAGGAACATGTTGATGGGTACCAATCTAAGTCTTTCAGCTCTGCAGTATGTTAAAAACAAGGAAGCCATTCAACCTACAGTGCAGAAAAGTACAAATGGCACCTTTTTTTCCAGACTTCCTTCCTCATGCAGTCTTTTTTAATATTTCAGCAGTAAAGTTTCAGTAAAGTAGGACACCCGGGTAAAACCAGGATATGCAAAACAAGAGAGCTATTTATTGTTACTACATCATGGTTTTGTGGCTCATTAGTATCACTGTAACTGTGTAGCAACACGAACACTGCAATCAGCATACTGGGAGACTTGGCACCTGTTCAAGCCCCTTGGTGCATTTCTGGTGAATGGGAAGCAGAAGATAAAACAGTACCACCTGGAAGTCGTGAAGTTCTTCTCTGTCCTATATTTGGTAAAGAACTTTCATTAGCAATGTACTCAGCAAATTAAATTTTCATAGTATAATTATTTTTAGAGAAATCCATACTGATATGAGATATATTTAGCTTACATTTAGTTCTATATTTATTGCCATCTTAGCCTTTTGTTTGACTGGAAGATTAGTTACAGATCAGAAAACAACAGCACTGAACTACATCAACTAACTACCTAGCTAACTTCATCTAAGATTTTGATTTAAAAAAAATCGTGAAATTCTACTGAGATTATGTGACCATGTTAAAAGCAAAGGTTTTAAACATCCATCACATCTGAGAAACTGTTTCTGTGTGACATTCCAAAGACCCCAAAGCCTTCCATATGCATGCTGAAGTGTAGGTAGAAAAAATTAATGATTGAAATTAAAACTTTTTAAAATACTCAAAAAAAATATTTCAGAACATCATCTTTTTGAGCTTGGTCATTATGTGAAGTGGTACATCAATTTATACTGTAAAATTGGTACCTAAATCTTATTCCTGCAGCAGTAAATGCACGATTTTGTTCCAAAGAATAAGAAAATTTAACACTGTGATTTCTTCACCTCCTGTCTTGCCTTGGGATTACTTTTTTACAGAAAAATCACATCTTAGCTTTTGCTGCTTTGTGTTTCAACGTAGTCTCAAAAATCTGGGAAGAGACAACTAAACCAATGCCACCCAGACCTCATTGCGGGTCCTGGAACTCCTTAGAGTAGGACAACAGCAAACTTTTCTTTCTTTCCAGCCAGAGCAAATTTGGCGAGAGTCTACAGGACAGTGTACAGGTGAGGGAAGCCAAAGATGGACAGATGACAAATGTGCCTTTGGATTCATGCAGCGTTTATTTGACTCCTGCCTGCAATGCTTGCAGCTGGAGCTGTTCTCCCCAGAAGAGACTGTGGAGCAGATGGCCATGTAGCAGTTTGTCTGCAGTCTCCTGAAGACCGACATCAGATTTGTGCCATCAACCTCCTTCTCTGATTGTTGGCATTCAGTTATCTGAAACCACCTGGCTGTGATCCATAAAGCCTCCCAAGCCTGATGCACACCCTCCTCCATATGCCCTTCTGCCCTTGACCTCTTCCCTTCCTGATAGAAAGTCCCAGCCCTTCTTAATCAAGGGTGGAAAGAGTTCTGGAAAAACTCAAGTACAAGTACTGTTTCTTCCAAAAGAATCAACTCTGATAGAATAATAAAACCTCTTACTGCAATGCTGGAATAGTAAGTATTTTTGAATTGTCCTTTGCTACATTATTTAGATCTATTTAATTAATTTAGGAGACACTTTTGTCCATAGTGACATAGAGATTAGGGTCAGGCAGCAACCCTGGAACGATATAGGGTTCAGGGCCCAAATCAGGTATTTTCCTCACATTTACAGTAACATGGCTTCCAGCAAAATGTACCACATGGGCCAAAACTGTTCAGCCTGCATTTTGAATTTGCTGTTTATTTTTTCATTTTGACTACATATTGTTATAGTACAAGGGCACTTTATTATGAATTCTTGTTTTTATGCACTTTTGGGTCAATTCTCCCATCAAGCATTTATATCAAAAACTGCTTAAAGAATTATGTTTCAGTTCAACATGCATATTCTCCCCTCATCAGCATGGACACCTTCACCACACCAATCTTGAAAAAGAAAGCACAGCCATGCAAGAAGTACAACTAATTCATCAAGCAAGAAAAAAGGGTCACGTCCCTGATAAAAAATGGAACATACACTGTAGACTATTTCGTTTACATTGTGAACCCAACTGAAATTCACGGAAACCTTTTTATTTTGAAAACGAAAGCATGGGGGTAGACTATTACGCTTATGTTTGATCATTCTCACAAACTGGAGAATCCTTCGACAAAAAATGTGCATACGGTGTATGCATGAAATGTACGTATGTATGTGTATTTGAAAAACTGAGCGTTTCACGATCCCCTCAGAAAAACGTAATGCATTCAGTGTCGATCAGTTGAGGTACATCAAGACGAGGGCACCTCTGTCTGTTCCACTCTCACAGGACCATAAGCACATTCGCTATGGCTTTAAAGGCTGAGTGATACTTCTGCATCAAACCAATCCTATACTAAAGCCTATGCTATAGCCTAATGTGCACCTGCCCAGAAATGTACTTACACCATAATCTACACAAGTGGGTCTACGCCATTGTCGTTGTGTTTGTGTCGCGCTACAATTAAACCGCCAAAATGCTAGGTGATACATAGATTTGGATTTTGCATTTATTGTCTTCCTACTATATTCAATTGTTGAATCACACATCTGGGATGTACACTCTCTTCACTCCCATAAAAACAATGAATGCTAACAAACGGTCCAATCACACTTGAGGTCTCCGTTACCATGATTTGTAAAGATTTATACATCTGTGTTGAATTGACACCATATGTACGGCATGGGCCCAATCTCAAACTATACAGAATTTCACAGATCACTCCAGATGCATTGTAGTTTGCGTATCACAGAAAGAAGCTACTAGTTACTGTTATGCCCACCACGTACGGAGAGCAGGGAAGGCACAGGAAGACGGAAAATCGGGTAACACGGGGCTTTAATCAGACGAAAGGCAGGCAGAATGCATTGACAATACACGCACCATTACAATGACCGGACTGGGGAAGCAAACGGAAACGTGGACTAAATACAATGAACTAATGACAACAATCAGGGTCAGCTAGTAAACACAGGGAATCCACACAGGGTTAATGAGGGGGCCTGGCACACGGGAGGAGCGGACAATCGGAGCGTGACAGTTATTGTTATTCAGCATTGATAAACGGTCAACATTATCTGTGAATGCTTCTAGAAATACTGCATTACCTGACACCAACATCTCTACTAATCAGCTGCTGCTCAACCAAAATGTCATATTTAAGAAACATAATCATTTGTCATTGTTCTATTATGTGTTCTTTTTCACTGCTGTAACTTCCCATGTCCTGTCCCAAATGGTGTAACAGTATCTGTAGGCATAAATAGTAGGTGTGTGCATTCTAATTTGGTGCTCAGTGGGTTACTGGGCTAGTGAAAAATTTGTAATTTATTGACAAATACCCATCATGCATTCCTCAGTGCTTGCGCCAGGGATCATGCTCCTGTCAGAGACTAAAGTGTAAACCTTGTTGGTAAACAACACAACTAAGCTCTCTGTTACCTTTGTGTACTTAATTTTGGAAACAGTATGTGTTTCAAATATTTACATTATGCCTTTGTTTACAATACAAGCATTTTTAATCTATATCGATAAGTGCCCTTGAAAATCCCTACTGCAGGTGAGTTTACAAACATTTAAAGCTCCTCTATGAAAAATAATTGAGCTCCTGTCTAAATGTATCTATTGCATTGTGTTCTTGTAGTGTGTTGGATGTTATAACATTGCCTGTTGCTCCAGGGTAAAATGAACTGTCAAAAACAACAAACTGCTTGTTACAAGAATCTCTGATTTTCTGTGTCAAAACCAATTTTCCTTGTTATGACAACATTCTTGAACTGGAACCTATGAGATCAACAGAGAAGAACAGCACAGCTTGTGATCCAGAATAATAGTTCCTGTTTAGTAATGTTGGATGCATTCTAACCTTTGATGAAAAACCTGCATACAAATGTTTTTTCCAGGTATTATGAGCTTAACTACTGATAATGCAGTTCTTTTCCAGACACAGAAAAAATAAGTTGTTCATTCGAGCATTCAGTGGTATCAACCTAATTCACCTACAAGGGGTAAATTACTAAGTTATACACTTAATTAAAACAATGAAAAGATACGTTTAGTGGACAAGCTTCTCATTTCATCAGTCCTCAAACCATGATAGTGAGCACCATGGTCAGGTGTTACAAAAACTGCATTTCTATTTAGTTTTGAGAATATTTTTTTATATTTAATTAAATTAAAATAATTAGATTTATTAGCTAGATTTCGAGCAATGACAATATATACATGTTTGGATAAAACTGCATTTTGACCCTGCTATAGATGGTACTCTGATTTTCTACCTATACAGATAAACCGTCCTTGTAAACTGAACCTTAGGGTATTTATCTGTTGCCAAGACTCAGACACAGAAGATAAAGAAGCAAGTATAGAAGAGGTGACAAGAGGATCCCAGTATGATATTTTCTGTGTTCTCAGATCACTAGGGAAAAGATACTAAAGGGCTAGGGGAAAAGGTGAAGGGAACAGTAAATCCAAAGTAAATATTATTATAACAATATAACAATTAACTAAGAATTAAAACTGATGGAAGAATTATATTAGCTTGCTGATAATACTAATAAATTATTTAAATAATAATTATAATTGGATCAATTACAACTTAAAATGCTAGGCAATGTGTTTTTGTATTGTGACTGTGAAACACACACAGGTTTCCTGTGAGTCTTGAGCTGGGTTGTTCAGACACGTTCATCAGTATTCCTTGTCATCGTTCTGTTTAGCTGGCAAATGACCACCAAAGGCCAACATAAAGCCCACTTGAGAGACTCATTAAAAACTGTTAAGGGTGGCAATGTTCTAGTTCCTGTTGCCCAAGACCACAAATCATCTATTGGGGGACGTTTATGATTTCATCACTAAGCACCTTGAAGTTTTCACATTTTTTCCAGGTTATGCTGAAGGGCTTATGGCACTGTAGGCAGCGCTAAATGAGCAGCTTAGAATCGAATCTCACTTCTATTAGGATGTGTGAAAGTAAAGCAAAGGGCAATGATGAAAAAATATTTTTTTAATACTTGTACTGCCTGTATTGAAGGGATCATACCATTTTACCTTTACCTGCAATGCAATCTTTTCTCATTAAATACACTTTACTTATATTTGCTAACAATCTAGAAATGTCTAGGTTGTGATGCTAATTTTCCCTGTGCTATTTATTTTGCATTGAAGTATTGAGTAAAATTAGTTCTGTACCAGGCATTAGAGAATGTTCAGACCCTCACTCCTATTAAGAGCAATAGGGTAGGACTACAATAAAGGCTGGATTGCAGGCTGCTTTACATCCACAAGGGAAGAATAAGATAACATATGGTTATATATTAGTAATTTCCTTTTAAATCCACCCATCCAACATTTAGTCACTTTTATTTTTATTATAATTTTTATTATTATTATAATTTATTTACCATACTCGTTGTTCAACCCTGTGGGGTATTCCATGAAGCAGGATTAAGGGAAAACTTGACTCAATTTGACGAGTCTGGGTCATTTCTGTGGGAATTCTGTTCCATCTAACTTAGGCAAGTGAACAAGTCTGCTCCGGATCATTTTACACAATTTCCGACTCATTTCCTTGATCTATCGTTCATCCATTTATTTGGGCTTCTTAAATATCACAGAGGGGTATTCCACAAAGCAGGATTAAGGGAAAGTCTGTTTTATTTCGATAAATCTGTCTTATTTAAGTGAGAGTTCCGTTCCATCAACGTG
>JABFEA020000110.1:25716936-25733024 GCA_019775915.2 Cyphomyrus plagiostoma
TAATAGTCACACATCTGGTGAGGTAAAGTTGGATTACTACATGTGCAATATAATAATCTATATCACGAGTGTGTCTGTTGAGGTGTGGCATGAGTAAATGGTGTCCTGTAGTTGTGTTCTGGGCATACGCATACAGCAACTCTGGATGTAATGTTTTGCTAGGTCCCTTGAAGTCCGTTATAATGGTATTTTACTGTAAAATAAAAACGTACACATATTGCAAAGGTGAAACATGAAATGCAATAACTAATTGAAAAAAAATCCATCAAAACTGATGATGAACAGGAAGATATCTTTACATTTTCAGTTACAGTCTACTTTGAAAGTTTACTACTAAAATAGAAAAGACAATGTACTGTACGGTTATTTGCGCAGAACATTTCACACGGATGTGATTTAAAGTATTTTAGGGAGATCACATAACATTATACAGTAACAATGACATCAACCCAGAAGGTTCCCTGTTGGCTATGGGGATCGAACCAGCAACTTTCACATTACAAGGCGACCGCATAAACCAGTGCACTACCATGCCAATGTACTAAGCATTTGTAACATTTACATAACTTATGCATTTAGTCTGTCTGCAATTCATTGCCAAGCCAACTCTCTGGCTGTGTTTATGGCCACAGTATTGCCTTTTTTTAGCGATTATATCTTTGTATTTTTCATACAGCTCCATCAGCAGCGTTTATTCTGCGGTGGAAAGAAACACTGCGCTCTTGTTTTACCGGGTTTCTGACTCATTTGGTCGATCTATCGTTCATCCATTCATTTGGGCTTCTTCGATATCGCAGGTGTGCACACTAAGTGAGACTATGCAGGTCTGTCTTGAATGAGCCTTGATTAGTTAAAACTGAACTGAGTATGCGGAACAACATGAGGCTAATTTTAGAGAAGGAGCTAGGTTGAGTCTGACTTTTTCAGGAAAGTCTGGTTTTCTTTAGCTACTTTCATAAAATACTCTCCCTGTTTCCAAAAAAAGTTGGGATGCTGTATAAAATGTAAAAAAAAACAGAATGCAAACTAATTGAAAATAGAACAAAGAAAGAGAGAAACTTTTATGAGAAATATATGCTCAATTTGAATTTGATGCCAGCAACATGTCTCAAAAAAGTTAGGACAAGGGCATGATTACTACTGTGTTGATTCACCTCTTCTTTTAACAACACTCTGCAAATGTTTGGGAACTGAGGAGACCAGTTTTTAAAGTGAAATGTTGTCCCATTCCTGCCTGATATAGGATTTCAAGTACTCAGCAGTTCGGGGTCTCCTTGGTCATATGTTTTGTTCCATGATGTCCCAGAGGTTTTCAAAATATGGGTTTATATGATTTGTGAATTATTGCATCCTATTTTTATTTATATGGTACACAGTGTCCCATATTTTTAAAAATGGGGTTGTCCTTTAGTACCCCTGAATTCTTCCTCTATTCGTGTCACTGCATGCGTCCATGATGGACTATTACCCCATTCAGGTGTTCCCTGTCCGTATAGTGCCCTCTGCTTCCTATGATTGGCTTATAGTGACTCTACACTGTATTGGTGGTTATAGAAAAAGGATGGATGAATGAATGTCATTAACCAAGCTGTATACTGTAACAGGACTTTCTGTGGTTGAGCTTTGAAAATGTTTCCAGTACAACTTTTCTACCTTTTCATTTTTTTTAAGTATTCATGCATCATTGACAGATGGAAGAAAATCAGCTATACCTGAAATACTATTTGTTGTGTCCAGCGTGCGGGCGAACGGTCAAGCAGACGAGAGAGCTGCAAGATGTGGGTAAAACGGGGTTTATTAGTGCAGACAGGACTCAGGGAAACACACGGCAAACTCACGTCAATGACAGACCTGGAACTTGAACGCGGACTGAAATACACAAGACAAGCCGAAGTAATAGGAAACAGGTGATCACAATCGGGGAAGCATGCGTAGGTAATGAGGGGGCGTGGCACACACGAAGATCGTAAAAGCCGGCCGTGACACTATTCATTTAATAGGCATATTCTATAAATTATAATTTATTTGCTACAGAGCATTTATTAACTACAGAGCATTTTTATATAATTGTTGGAAAATATGAATTGCTATGTGTATTATAGCCATTCAAATAAAAAGAAAATAATGTTGCTTCATACACACTGTAAATATGTGGGGCTGGTGATGTAATTCAAATCTGGTGTACATCTGGAGTCAAATGGCAACAGATCAGAGGAGATCGGGGATCAGTGGACAGCAAGCATTACATATCAAAACTCACAAATTATAATATTAAGAAATTGTAAAAAAATAATGTCCACCCACATCTGTGCTGGATAGTGGTGCAATATTGTGCTGAAAAATTCTACTGTAAATGTGTTTATTAAATTTTTATGGTTGTACATTTTCTAGTTTTTACGGCTGTTTTATGACTGTTTACTCAGATGCGTATTGGCTAATTAGATATTCAGGTAGACTCGTATTGTGTCATATGGCACTCTCTAGCTGGCATCAATAAATTGGGCTTTTTTTTTTAACCAGATGAGCAGTAAACATATTTTTGTAGCTAACCATTATCACTGCAGCAACAGAAGTTTTTACTAATCACTTGCATCTTATTTTTATAATAAGTTAATTTCCTCCTGAAAGGTTGGACTTACACTCATCTTCAGTAATTTCTTTTGCATCTGCTGTACTGACAGCATAATGATTGGATTTACCTATGAGTCACCAGTGTGTTTGCATTTACCAAATTATGAAGGGATGTCATTATGTCCCTTTCCAAACCAACAAAATTGGAATGCTTGTTTGCAAGAAAATCACTGTGGAATATTGTTGCCATTGTCATGATGTAACTCTTGAAATATCTAAAGTTGTCATTTAAAGTTTAAATCTGTTCGTCACTTTACATCGATGTGTCAGGTAATTCAATAATTAAGATTTTGTATAAATGCACTGAGAGGTCATTGATATTTTTATGAAGATTGAGTGGGACACACTACAGAGATTTTTTTATTAACATTAACATTTTTTTTTTGATTAACAGTTTTATGTTTATGAAGACTTGTAGCATAAAAGTACACTCCGCAGATGGTCGATTGGCTAAGTGGGTCTTAGAGGGTAACACCATAGCCTCACACCCCAAGGGTACAGGTGTGAATCCTAAGCGCAGCTCTGAGAGGCTGCATGTTCTCCATGTGTTCACCTCGATTTTCCTTCAGGGTCTCTATTTCCAAAGAGAAATAATGGGGTAAACTTGGCATCTCTTGGCAACATGTGACTGAGTGTGTAAGTACGTCCTCTGAGGTGGACTGGCACTCCAGTCAGAGTCCCCCTTCTGCTTTCATGGAGGCAGTCACACTTACTGATGATCAATCAATCCAGCACATTTGATTAGCAGCACTTACCGTCTTAATTCCAATGGAAGCAGTAAGGGTTTACTTAATTGGTCACATGCTGCTCCTGCATTTTGGCTTAGTTTTTGTTAAATAAGTCATGACACATTTGTTGTTGTTCATCTGAAGGTATATTTGCCTAATTTTAATATGTAGAGTTTCCCGAAACCTTTGTAACTAAAGTTATTTACCTCGTTCAGAGACTTACAAGATGTTCCGACCCACTTGTTTTCTCTTTGAACTTTTGCCTGCTGTCCTGTCACATAGAACAGAGAGATCGGCCAAAATAGATGGTAAAAAACAGATTGATGCTCTTTTTTGAACACCGTAATAATGATGATGATATAATAAGAGGTCAATATAAAACTATAATGTTGACTATAAATTTACGCAAATGGGGCTCGTTGTAAAATCATCTGTATGCCACATGAGTACATAACAGGGATATGCACCACTTGTAACTGACTTGAGAATGACCCTGAAAATTAAATTTAATTCATAAATCGATTGAAAATAAGGTGCAGAACACCACAGGACACATGGGAGGACACATGATGCTCATATCTGGTCCAGCTTTGGAGTGTCAGATGGCAAAGGATGGTGTGTTTGCTAGTGGTTTGTTATTGGGAGACATCAGACATCTTCTTAACAAATTCCTACTGATTCCAGTCTTGAATCCCCAAACCGTGGCTGAGGAGTGGTATAACACCACACACCAAAGACACACACTGCAATAGAGGGTGCTTTGGACATGTGTAAGATTTAAAATATTTAAAGTTAGTTTGTTAATTCTGAAAATAACGAAAGTTTTGGGAAACGCACGTAATTCTTTATCTTTTTAGTTATTTGGTAAGATTGATAGCTTTTGGGAAAGCCACACCAGCTTGTAAGCAGGTGACACTTAAGGGTGAACATTTGAAATTGCTGTAAAGCTACCTCTGGTGGCCATGTCAGGATGTGACTGAAACCACACCCTCTACGGGCAGCTCCTGGAGGCCCCCTAGTGGAAGTCTTGATAAACTCAGAATGCAGGATGGATCTGGTAGCCAGGTCAGGACATGACATATGGCAGAATGGTAAAAACATATGAAACAATTTACAGAACATGGAAGGCATGTGACCCAGAAGTGCATGAAGACACATAAGTGAAATTCTAGTGACAAAGTGACTATCAAAGAACAGCAAAATGCTTCTTCAGAATCATGACATACGGAGCCTAACAAGGCTACGTTAGCAATTGCCCATCACAGCTTTAACTGTGATGAGACTCCTTCCCCACCTTGCAATCATGCTGATATAATGAGCTCCCCTCCAGGTCTGCAGGCTCCTCATCTATATTGCCTAATCAAATTGTTGGTTGTGCAATGTTAAACAAATGAGCAATCAGTCATAAAAACGGAGTATCAGAAGGCAACCTATTATGGCATACAGAAAGTGACTCTGATCTTTTTGTGGTGAAATAAGTGCACCTCTCTTTTATATAAACTGGGTTTATGCAATTGCAAATTATGGTGTATTTCTACAACTCTCAACAATGCATTTTCAATTACAGTCCACAATGTATTCTCCATATTTAGACAGCAACCTGTTTGCTAGCCTTGTAATAGAAACTTTAGTTACAGGCAGTCCTCAGATTAAGAACATCAGACTTTTAGACAACTTATACTTATGTACAGACTGCCATAAAGCCTATTATATTAATCATTTGAGTTAAATACAATGGTTTGTGATAACGAATGCATGCACTACTTTGTGACACTTAAGAAAACACTGAGGGACTTCTGCGGTTTGTCGGTTCAAGCTACAATATGGTACCATATATAGTTACTATTATTATTATTATTATTATTATTGTTGTTGTTATTATTATGACTACTACTAATACTACTTCTACTATTATTATGTACTGCATCATTATTGTTGTGACTTACCTACAAATCCGACTTAAAGACAGACTTAAGGGATAGATCTCGTACGTAACCTGGGGCTAAATATCACTTATGAATATAAAACTAAGTGTATCAGAGCTATAACTCTAAACTTAGCATAACTAAACCATCAATATTAATAGATAACATCAGTGGCTGAAATTGGGGAAAAAAATAAATGATGCAGGTCGTGTAATCACTTCTGTTATTCACACTTAACCTTGTGGGAGGATTCTGCAGAGGCAGAAGGAAGGAATATAGCAGAATTTAATGACTTGGACAAGCATGAAATGCATTATGCACAAACTGGCCATGTTCACTATGAGAAATAATATTACTTTAAAAAAAAACATTGAGAGAACTCTTGACAGCAATTTACTTGCACATTCAACAACTGTAATACATATTTTCAAGTCAAGTTGCATAAACTAGCTAAAATAAAACAAGAACCTTATCTTGGGAAGTTTTTCTAGGCAAATTCACATGTCATGAATGCATCGGTGAGCAATAAAAACATGATTTCAGGGAACCTTTAAAATGACTGTAATATTAATAATCAAATATTCAGATGACCAACAAAATTTAAAACTATAAACCTTAACAAAACCATATTTTTGTTTATAGCAAAATGTATGGCCTCATACCTTTATAGTCTGTGTCTGTGATGTCTGCCAGTCCTTCTCTGTTGTCAAGGGTATCATTTCCATTTAACTCCCACAGTCCAAGGACATGTTATGTGAACTGGTGTTTCGAAATCTTCCACTGTGATTGTGTGTCCAACTGCATGCTTTGTGATGGATGACGTCCCATTGAGGATGCCAGCTGCCATGTGACCCATGCTTCCTGGGACAGGCTCCATGCTCTCAGTTTTTCACTATGGACAAACAATAAATAAATTTTAACAACAAAGTTTTCGATGTGAGAAATAGGGGTGCAACAGTATGAAAATTTCACAACCTTAAGTCAGCAGCTCATTTGAAGAAGTCTACCAGCATCCGGGAGCTGATGTTCAGTAAGAAGGAATGGGCTAAAATTCCTCTAAGTATGCTGGACTAATCAACAGTTACTGGAAACATTTAGTTGAAGTTAAATGCTGCACTTCTACTGACAGCAAAGTTCACACTCAAATATATAACACAGGGTCATTTTCCACAACAAATAAAGGAACAAGGATAATGTTTTAGCATTATTTTAACTAGTTTTAAGACTTACATGACAATCTGACCAGAAGTACAGATAATTCACGGTATGGTGGGAAGACGATCCATCCTGTGGCTCTAGGACAAAGGAAACTAAGCCAAAGTGAAAGCCGCATGAAACTACAAAACAAAGGAACCACAAGGGGTCAAAACAAGCAGGTAGTCAACTAAAAATTAACTGTATATCAATGGGGAAAATAGAGGAAACAATGTAACAACACACAAAGGAAGCAGAGGCAGACAGCAATTAGCACGTACACACTCAATGACCGACTGAAGGACTGAAGCATGGACAAGAATTTATATACACAGATAATTAGTTTTGAAATGAGACAGGTTGGGGTAGTGAACAATCACTAAAAACAGAGGAACGTGTGGGCAATAAGAGAACAATGGATAAAACACTAGGAGAGACTAAAACAAGTGTTATTAAGATTACTACAAACTGAAAGATCAACGAGGAACAAAAAAAGGAACCATACAGATATACACCAACACAAGAATAAACCCATCCATCCATCCATTTTCCAAACCGCTTATCCTACTGGGTCGCGGGGGGTCCGGAGCCTATCCCGGAAGCAACGGGCACAAGGCAAGGAACAACCCTGGATAGGGGGCCAGCCCATCGCCAAGAATCATAAATGTAAATTGCTAAACACAGTCGAACCCGCAACAAAAGGATAGTACAGCCACCTGCTTAGCCCATTAAGCTAAACAGTAACCAGGGGAACAGGAGAACCCACCTAAGAACAAATGGGAGGCTGCCCAAACAGGTCAACTCACATTCTGAAGGGGGGAGCAATCCTGACAAAGAAGTATAACATTAAGAAATCTTTATGCAAGCCATGGTATATTTGCTGGTTATATTTTACTCACTGGAAATATTTAGAAATATATAGAAACAACAATATACGGAAATATATAGAAACAACCAAGGCATACAAAATTCTTTAAAAGAAATTTCAATACTAATGACAGAAGGAGAACATGTTTATAATGATGATTATATAAGAATACCAAGGGCAGGTGTTTACAAATTTAATATAATATAAAAAATATTAATAAAATATTAATATTCTCTAGTCAGTCGCACTGTTGCATTTTAATACTGTCTGTTGTTGACGTGTTCCCTGACTTTATAACTTGGGAGTTTACCTAATTTTACGACTTCTTTATTTTCCCTTAGAACAGATGGTACTATCATACGGATGGCATCTGCCTGGAGGCTACTGAGTGATAAGCTCATGGGTTATGACAGAGAAAGTACATTTTGGACAGACAAGTTAAAAAAGGATGTCTATGTTGAATTCATGAAGTATAAATATATAAATATAAAGCCAAATCTGGAATAAGCATGCATAGCTGCATGATACTCTTATCAGTTTAGGCAATTAATATACACATTTACTGCTACACAGTGTGCGTGTGTGTGTGTCTGTGTGTGCGCACTCAGGTTTGTAATTATATCTTTCTGGGGACTCTCCATTCATTTCTATGGGGAAAACTCTATCCCAACATGACAACCTCAACCCCTACCCAGTCCTAGCCTTTACTATAAGTAACCAAACAAAATACAATGGCATTTTTACTTTTTTGATTGCATTCACAGATCTTTGTGGGGACTTGAAAAAAATAGGTCTTTATTAAATTGTGGGGGACATGTGGTCCCCACAATGTAATATAAGCCAAATCTACACACATTGTGCATTTTCAAATCGACAGGACAGTGTGCTATCCCACCTCCCTTCCTCATTTTTCTATTTGCCTGCAAGACAACAGACCTTACATTTAATCAAGATCAGTCCTGCTGAGAGGGACAAAGCGTGATGGACACTGTGCCAGTCTTGCTCAAGTGATTTGTGATTTACGGTGACCTTTTCCACATAGTAGCATAAATGAATATAAACTGTTTCTTTTTTTATCATTTTGCTGTAACTGCATGAATACTATGTCATTACATCCTTTTTAAAATGCATCATGCTGTCAAAACCTACTGAGAGCTTATGGAAAATTCATCATGCTCTTAAACATTCGAACACTAAGGCGTAGAGTATATATATAGATGCTTGCAATGTTCTCATTATCGTTCCAAATCATAATGATGATCATTAAGACGAATATATTTTTTTCTCTTGGCTTGTTTGATTGGTGCTCATTTTTCTGGGTTACTTGGACAAAAATGCTCAAATTAATTTTAATCAACTGGCCAAATCACTTATTAACACTTTTATATCTCATTAAAATAACTGTTATATGAAATAAGAAAAAAATATATATTTTCATAATTTTCAGTTTTCATATATAAAAGAATGCCTTTGTGCCAGTCCTTGATAGTCTGATGAGAGACATAAATGGAGTTTCAAAGTCAGGCACAGGCACTAATTGAATTATGCGCATACTCAGAACTGATTGCCTGCATTCTGAGTAGCTCTGATGTGGCCTCTTGGGGAGTCTTCAGGGAGGGAGAATAAACAAAGTTAATGGAGTGAAATGAAAGACCCAGCCAACTTCATGCTATACTTGCTGTCTTTTGTTTGCCTTATTTTAATAATAAGAAAATCTATCTTGAAAATGAGCACGTAGTTAGCCACTTCCATGGTGTTCTGCTGGGCGGCAAAGAAGGAGTCTTATGGGATGTCTAGCAGCCTTGCATACATTTTAGATTAGTCAAGACGGGAAAAAATTGCTTTCTTCCATGAAAAGCTCATCTGCATTTCAAGTGCTCTTTGCAAAGATGTCAAAAGAAATGTTTCCAAAAATCAAACTCTTAAATAGTGTAGGCCATAATATACACTTGAGTGTGTTGGTGTAGGTGGTCTAGTGGTTAGGATGCTTCCCTCTAGACCCAGTAATTAAGGTTTCGATTCCCACTTCTGCCCCTACCATCATTGGGTAACCCCGATTTACTCCAGGGGGGCTGTTGCTGAATTTAGATAAATGGACGCTGCTCTGGATGAGAGTGTCCACTCAATGCAGTAAACATTCTTCCCATTTATTAAAAGTATTCAATAATTGGTCAAATCGTCCCATAAAAAAAATCTCAGCTGTCACATGTAGTTGTGCAAGGGACATTAATTGACATTATTTAATCAATTAGTTCACTGAATGATTGATTAATAATTGACTATGTATTTTACCCAGGCTGTTGAATCAGTGCCTTCTTTAGGAGGTTCCATACAGTTAGTAACATACAAACTGGGGGAGGCGTTTCACTCTCTGGGTTAGGACATGTAATTGTCATCGGAAGACATTCAATTGAATTCCTATGGTTAGCAAAGTGATCTCACTGTTGACCAAGGACTTGTAACTTTATTGCTAACAGGAACTGGTTGTCCCTACTTTCTTCGTTGTGTTGCTTTGGATAAAAGATAAAAAAATCTGCCAAAATTGTAAACGTGAATGCGTACTTCTCTTGCAAAGACATTTCAACAAAACTGCAGCATTTCTGTTGACCTACTGTGTACTATAATTTCTGTTTAAAAAGAATGTACAGGTGCCTTGCAAAATTACTGTACCCTGCCCTAGCTCTTATTAACAGGAGCAACAGTACTAATTTGGGGACTTAGGGTGACACAACAGGCTGTTGGAAAGTTTTAAATATGCTATTAAATCGAGCTAGACTGTGGTTTCCTGTTATACAGGGGTCCTGAACTATCATAAAAACAGCTTTTGGGAAAAACTGCTGTCGGAAAAAGCCTTGACGTTTCTAACCCTTCTGGCGGGTAACTAATTTGGAGACTTAGGTGACAGAACAGGCCGTTCAAAATATAATATTAAATCGAGCTAAACTGTGGTTTCCCATTATACAGAAAAATGATACATACTATATTTTCCAATGCCACCTACTTACTGTACATGTGAAAAATGCATAGAACCATTTATTAGATAAAAGACTATAAGGTCTATATTAGTATAAGAGGAACCTCCGCTTTTCAGAAACTATTTTTAGGAAAAAAAAATTTGGAATGTCAAATATATTACCTTGAAAAGGCAAAACAATATAATTTGACAAAAAAAGTTAATTAGCAATCAGATTACAATTAGGTGTATCACACAGCAAACATTCCCAAAAACAAATGAATTATTTTTTTATTTTTTATTTTTGTTTTGGGGGGGGCGCCCCCCCCCCAGTATGTTTTCAGAACAGCACAGCTGGTGCTATATTAATAAATGATGTGACAGCTAGTTTAAAATAGTTATTACTAACTTTATTAGCAGCCACTATCAGTTTAACAGCCAGGGAAGTCAACAAATTACAGGACACTCAGGGATACACGCTAAACACACACACTACATTTAGAATAGAATTTGGTGATGACACACCACGGCACACAAGAACAGAATGTGCCCTCTGCATTTAACCCATATGTGATGCAATGGCATACTGCAGCAGGGGGTAGCTAATTCAGTACTCAGGGAGCAGGGCTTGGGGGTGGTATCTTGCACAGGGTACCTCAGTGGTCTCTTGCTGGTCGGGGATTTGAACCTACACTCCTTTAATTACAAGTGTGCTTCCCTAACTATTACTGCCCACTGTCATTGACATTGACATTGTCAGGGTAGCCAATTGTCACACATCTGGCATGACACGCTTCTTGACTCTCACACTCATGTGAGAAATCTTACAGAAAATCTATAATACTGTAAGTCAAAACACTCAAACCCTTCCACACCATGCAGTGGCCTCATGATGTGGAAGGGTTTACTTCGTTAATCTGTTTGCTTGTTCCATTATTCACTGAGGCAGCAGGGGGAACGATAGCAGTCAGAAAACATTGCATGCCTTTGTCAATTCAACTAAAATATGTGTAGTGTTAATGCACCAGCAATTCACAACAGAGCTAATTAGATAACTTATAACTTACTTTTTTTTTCTTTTTCTCCCAGAGAACAGAATGGATTTGCAGTGATTTCAGGTCTTTCAGTGAATCAGGTCCGTACTTCAGATACAGTCAGCAGCCATTTTATTAAGCAGGCACTGTCATCATACTGGACAAAGGGGCACTTCATTGTGCTTTAGATAGTCCCTGGAATATGTGGAAAAGATCAGTCATATGTACCCTGCAGGCTCAGTTTCTAAACCTGAGCATGGCAATTACAGACAGGCTTGTTTGGCTGGATACCCTTATAGCCTAAGTTCTCTTGAAGTAAACTCCCATTTATGACAATAGTAAAAGGTTTCCTAATTAGGTTTAAGCTTTATACTGGTAATGCTGTTAGAATAAGTCCTCAGACTGAGGGTTATGTAAGCAAAATGCTATTTACATCAAAAGCATAAGGTCTACATTGAATTTTATGCAATAACTTGAAGTTCATTAATGAGTCCAGGCTGAGCAGAAGGGGATGAGAAATTCACCCAATCAATTGGATTTAACCACACCTCATATTCTTGGATAATTGCCTTATTCATATTTAATTATCTAAAAACGCAGATGGCTGTTAATATGTGGGACTTCATTAAAGCAATTAAAGTTAATTGACTGAAAGTGAAAACAATATGGCAATAAAGAAATTCCTGACATAACTCCTATGTCATTGAAACAGAATCGGAACTGGAACTGAATCTCCTGTCAGAAGACACTGACAGCACATTATCACCAAGATATTTTTAGTTTTCAGTCATTACCTTTATTTTTTTTTCTCCCACAATATCAGAGTGTCTTTCTATGAAATGGTGCGGGTCTCATTTTTGGATTCCTGATGGTGGAATGAGCTGCCAAACCACATCCGGCCATCAGACCCCCTCGCAATCTTAAAGAAACCTGATTAGAGGCCCAGGATTCATTTCAATTTGTTATTTTGTGTTTGTGTATTTTTTGTACCACTTAACCAATACAGGCTCATGGTGTGTCTGAAGCATATCCAGAACACACACGGCACTAAGCAGGGGACATCCTGGCTGGGAAAGCAATCTGTATCGGGCAACACATTCTAAATCTTATATTAAGGGCCATTCAGAGACATTCTATTCACCTCATCACATTTTTGGACTACAGGAGGAAACCAGAGCACCAAGACGAAACCAGACCAACAATAAAACATGCAAAATACATGTATGAGTCCATCTCATCACCCTGGATCTGATACCCCCTTCGTCACCACACAGCTATCGTTAGTTTGATGTTTAAGTGAAACTGAACCTGAACTCAGGTTTTTTTTTCTGTCAATTTGATTTAACAGCAAATAATATAAAAGAAGCTCATATTTGTTCTACTGCAAAGTATATTGTAACCAACAAGTCAGACTAGAATGAAATAAAATTCACACCAGTAAACCAGTCAAGATAAATGGTGCTTGTGGAAGCCAGATTGTTTTTTTTTTCTTTAACATGCTGAACTGAAGCATGTTTAAAATAATTATCCAATAATATCAGATAAATATGCGGTGATAAACTTCTCAATCTGGTGTACATTTCGGTTATGTCTCAAGGTGTTGTCCAGCTATAACACTGATCAGGCACATCCATAGGCCTCTAGCTATTTAATATGTTACTTATTTGGCAACTTAGTAACCACAGCGGCGTAACAAATCATATTTGACAACAAACCTTCAGTTACAATATAATGATGGGAAAGCATTTCCTCAAACAGTACTTTCTATATGCAAATATCATTTGAAAAAGCTCTGTATTTCTGACAAGGTTATTTTCATAATAAGACAGCACTCAGTCACTTATCAATTCAAATACTGTCTGTCATGGAAATGCAGCACTCAGTGAGTAAAATATTCAATCACAAAGAAACATTTTCTTCACAACCTGCCCAATCCACAGACCAGATTTTGGTCTTTATCTGTTTGCCTCCTCTCATGATATACTAAAAATGGAAAAAAACGTATTATTATTATTACCATTTTATTTTCCACTGAATATACAAGTGAGACAGACAGCAGTACCCTTGAGGTGATCATTTATTTTTAAATGTTTAAAATTGTTAAGATTAGTAATCCGTGTAGTAATTGTGTATTAACTCTAGCTAAACTAACTAATTAACCAACTAATTAACATGGTAATCAAACATTGGTGTATTAGATAGTTACTGCAAATACTGGTGTGACTTTAGGAGCAGCTAAGATAACACACTTATACAGATGTTACATCATTACATAGGAGGTGGGGATCTGTACACTGAAGGATCTATGCTCTATTCAAAACATATGTATTCAAAACACTTTTTTTTTTTGTTAAATCAGAGAAAGCCTTAAGTCGAAAACCAAAGTGGGACAAAGACACAGCCAAAATCATAATCCAAGAATCTAAGTCAGGAGGGTCAGTATATATACGGGTAGATCAGAATGGAAATAAGATTGCTACAATCTTGCTTGGTAAGGAGCAAACGCACAATACCTGGCACCAAAGAAACCTGACTAACACACCGGGCAATTACTTACAGCTGCTGAGTACTCTAATTTATACACACACAAACAGCGTTAACTGCCCAAACAACATTAACTGGGTATTGGGAAGATACGAGCTGGCTCCGGGTTCTGTGATTTGTTTTGTGTGTGTGTGTGTGTGTGTGTGTGTGTGTGTGTGTATTATATATATTTACACACACACATTGTCACGCCCACGCAGGCGGGACCCAGCAGAGGTGTAGCCGTCTGCAGGATAAAGCGTTCTATAAAACAGGCCACCAGACCAGAGCACATCGCGAAGTATTGAGCCAATGTATTTGAGCCTTAATAAGCGTTACTTTGTCTCTCGTCTCCCCTCGCTCCTTGCCCGGTGCTGTCCGTCTGGTGTCAACCTGTTGTCTCACCTCTTCCCTTTCCACAGCCCAGCTCCCGTACCTGACCCGCTTCCCTCGCCCGATCCCGATCGTTCCGTCTTCCCCTCCCTGTGTGGTCGTGTCCCGTGCTTACCTGTTGGACAGATTCCCCGGCTTTCAACCTCAATGCCCATACCAAGACCCTGCCTCAGCCTTGCCCTTTTCTGTACCGTTGCCTCGTCTTCCCCAGTAAGCTTCGGTTCCCCGCATTCCTCTGTCTGAGCACACACCACATAAATGCTGTTGAATTATTTTTAATATAAAACTGAACATAAGTAAATTCATTCAGCAATTCTGTGAAAGCACCATTTTATCACATTAGCTGGAAGCAAGAAAAGACAGAAGTTACACTGCTAAACATTCAGATTTTACCTTATTAAGGAAACATAAGAATACTTAAGTTTGTATACAAACCTAAATCAAATCATCAAAACTCATCAAAATTTAATAAAAACTTACACATTAGTGTGGGCCTAAGTATTTTTAATAAAGACTGGCAGGCATTTAAAATAACATTAGTGTTTTTTTGTTCTTATGTTTTACCATAAGTATAAAATGGCTTAAGATCAGTCTTAAAATTAGACAAGAATCAGTCGGTCAAGACTATGCATTTAAAATTTAGATTCCGCTATCTAACTGCCACTTTAAACTAAGCTTGAGAAGATAGGTAAAGTTTGAGTCGAACATTTACAATAATGACTACTAAAGCAGAACAAGGAACAACACAAGTTGCTGGGCACCTTTGCAGGCTACGTCTCTCTCCACTCGTAATCAGAAAGGTCAGAGATTAAGGTGACGACTTTTGGGTTCACTGAGTCATTTTTTGTTCTTCTTTTCCACTACCTTTGTGCCCTTTTCAGGATTGATGATGAAAAAACACCTTGAAAAGAAAAAACTACAATGAAAACCTCTGTAAATGAAGCCACATACACAGTCTCACAAAAGTGAGTACACCCCTCACATTTCAGCAATTATTTTAGTATATATTCTTAACCTTGCAAAGCCAAATGTCCTATTCATCATGTTCATGATTTTGTCTGATTGACGGGACCATACAAATTTGTGTCTTGTATTAGAGCAGTTAAAACTTTGTGATTTGAGTACAATTATCTCATACCGACCACTGGATGTTGAATATGGCACCTTATAGCAATGAACTCTTTGATGATTTGAGAATTACAATTGTTGTTCTCCGCAAAGATGGCCTAGGCTATAAGAAGATTACCGATTTACAGTACAGTGGTCATGGTCATAGAGAGGGTTTGCAAGGTGGGTTACAATCGAAACAAGCCTCACTAGGGTTGATCCGAGAAGTTGAGTCCTCATCCTTTGAGTCAGGTGCAGAAGCTGGCTTCAAAAACCAGATGCATGAGTGCTGCTAGCATTGCTTTAGAGGCTGCAGAAGCGGTCAGCTTGTCAGTGCACAGACCATATGCTGCACACTGCAACAAGTCACCTGACTCAAAAGAGTCCTCCTTTGATCAACCCTTGTGAGGCTTGTTCCGAGTGCACTCACTTTTGTTGCCAGCTATTTTGATATTAATGGATGTATGTTAAGTTATTATCAGTGGACGGGACATATATACTGCAATACAAACTCCACACTGGCTACTCTAAAATATACCCATATTTTATTTCTATAGTATTGTCCCTTAAGAAGATATACTAAAATAATTGCTGAAATGTAAGGGTTGTACTCACTTTTGTGAGGTACTGTAAAGTGAACCTCCCCTCCTAGGTCTCTCTACATACCTTTGCAAAAATTCAAGCACTGATGCCAGTTCAGTAGGGTAGTGAATGTTGAAACAGTAATAACTG
>JABFEA020000110.1:25737973-25757186 GCA_019775915.2 Cyphomyrus plagiostoma
TTCTGCACCTTTGTGGCCTTGCCGACTAATTTCGTTGTCCAGGCAACTGTACAATGACAATAAAAAACTCTAAGTCTCTCTAAGTCTAACATATATCTTTGCTGCAATCTAGTTATTTGGTATGGAGGGTTTCTGGCACTGGCACATGAAATATGCTCATCCTTTTACAACTAAATAATTACAGTCTACTATACAGCATGGCTGCACTGAAAGAAAAGTCACATTTACAGTTAAGCACTGGCAGCTGTGGCATCGAGATATTCACTGTAGTTAAAGTCTGTTCATTTCTAGTATAGAAATGTTTTATTTAGATTTTAAAGATCAAGTTTTGGTATGTGAGATGTCATATTGATTCGATTTGATACTGAAGCTTTTTTTGATTCTGAAGCTGTCAATTAATGATATCCTGGGCCAACTACCTCATCTTTGATGGCATCCTGCAGAGATGCAGGATACTTGGGAACCCTCTTTTTCATAACAGCAGGGATTCATTGCTTACTAGAATGTTTGAAGACCCCACCATTTCAAAATCCAAATTCTGACCATTTCTTATAACCGTGGTAACTAAGTCTTTCTAAACACTGAATCAACGTTTAAGGAAGCGTCTGCCAATGGAACTTCAGAACTATCTACCCAGTTTGTAGCAACTCTGGAGCTGCTGCCTTATGGTGAGGATGAAGTACATGAGGGTGCAGTTGAAGAAGTGTGAGGGCTATAGAATGTGGGGTTTAGCAAGCATCAGTATTTTTGTCTGTAAATAAAAAAAACACACTAAAAAGCATCCTGATAAAACACTAACTTGAAGCCTTTATGGTTTTCTTGGGAAAAAACACTGCATTTAAGAATTCGATGATCGGTGCTGTCACAATAAACATCAGAATCAGTTTTTGTCAGACAGTTCTGTTGAAATGCAATCCTGCCAGATATCCTGATCTAAAAAGAATATAGTTTCTCTCACAGATATGTAATATGCAGATTGCTCAGTTCTGATTCTCATCGCTACATAAAAGTACTTTTTTTCAACATTGTATATTTGAATACTTTGTTAAAAGCCTAAGACCTTGAATGTAATTCTCATTCACCGTGTAGGACACAAGTCAATTTCCCTGACTGTATCACAAATTTTGGAAATGTCCTCATCTGCTAATGACAACCCATTCTTCAAAATCAAACATAGTTTACTCAAAGTATATGTTTGATGATGACATACTTTGTATCTCTTCCACAAATACTTGTCATTTAAGCATGTTTCCTGCTCCCACTCACGGAATTAGTGTGTATCCGCCGGGCTCCCTGTTTCCCCCCACCCTTTGCTGCCTTGCCCTCTGCCTTTGTGCCCCCTGTGTTTGCCCCTGGTCCCTCTGTGCCTTTTGGTCCCTTTGTGTCCCCTGTGTCTGCTCCCTGTCCTCCTGTTGCTCCTCCATTCACTCCCGGCCCTTTTGTTCCGCGCGTTGGTGTTCCCTCTGTGTCTTCTTTCTTCATCTGCCTGTCCGCGTTCCCTGACTTGTCGGGTCTTGGCTTTTGCCCTTGTGTCTGGTCTGTGTGTCTATGTTGTTCCCGGTCCCTCGTTGACGTGTTTTGCTTTTGTTTTCTAGGTCCTGTGTCCCCAGTCTCGCCTCGTCTGTCGTTTTGCTCCTCTTAGGCGTGCCCGGAGTGCACGGGGGAGGGGGGGGGGGTCCTGTCATGCCCCGATCGTCCGCTCCTCCCGTGTGCCACGCCCCCTCGTTAACCCGGGGTGGATTTCTCATGTTTACCAGCTGTCCTTGATTGTTGTCAATAGTCCGTGTTTCCGTTAGTTTCCCCAGTCCGGTCATTGATGTTAAATGACGTTGTATGTTTGACATGAGTGTTCCCTGAAATAAACCCTTTTACATATATTTGGCTTTCTTTGTCTGCTTCCGGGGTTGCCACTATAACAGGTCATCAAATGCAAATTATAATATTTTATATATTTTTCATCCATCCATCCACCCTAAGTTAATGGTGTTCAACTTGCATTATAAAATTACTTGAATATAAGATAAATTACCCCCAGAAATCTAAGTGCTAATATGCTAAAGTAGTATGTTTTATGTTTATTAGAACCTTCAGTGTAATAAGTGTAGTAAGTAATCTTACTTGTAATGAAGGAACTCAAGCATTAACACCATATATGCAATTGATTCAGTAAACGTTGAGCACAAGCTTAATTTTTCTATGCGCATGTAACGTGTTATAATTAATTAATGTACAAATCATGTTTTGTTTCCATCAACTTATTGGAGTTAAGGGATGAGTTCACAAGAAAAAATCAGTATTATTTCCTAAGATGCTGTAGGTTTACATACATAATCTATAACCATCTTTTTCATATAAATAGTGTATTATAAAAACATTTTACGGCAGGTATTACAGAGTTTAGAGGTCAAACATAGAAGCTTAAATGGAATGTCAGTTTCTGAAGGGCAGTTTTCTGCGAGGACATTACACCACAGTAAATAATCTGCTCACCTTTTAATTTGCTGGAAAAAGTTTCCCAGCCATTTTACTGTAGCTATGAACCCATATATGAGAATGTAGCTGCTGAGCGAACAGCTTCTATGGCCCTTATTAAAGCCATGCTGTTTTTGTCTGGAGTAAAATATTGTTTTTAATAGTAGTAAGTATTTCAAACATTTTTTTATATATAAATAAGGGTGTTCATGAAATATGCATGCTCAGGTACTGAATTGTCAAGGAAAACATCTGTTAATAGAAAAAAATGTAATATGGCTCTTTGTGTTATGGGTGCTTGTATAAATAACAATGCAGATGTCCTTCAGTTGATAAACAGAAATGATGGTCTGTCTCTGTTTCATCGTTTGGGTGATATTTTCCGGCCCTAGAGAGATGTTGAATATCATACATTTATCCATGTTTCATTGGAGTCTCATACCTTTGGAATGATTCTCCTGCACTCCCACAAGTCCTTTGTTTTCTCATGCATCCATGTTTAATTTAAGTTTTTGCTGTTTTGTCAGCTAAATGACACAGGTAAAGACATCTACAGTTAAACTTTAAAACATTTCTCCCGCCTGATTCTTTCTGGCCAATAACAGCTCTTTGCTGTTGAATATGAAGGTTGGATTAGCAGAGGTGGCAATTTCAGGTCCAAAAAGTAAAGATCCAGACCATGATTTGCTTTCAACCAACCAGTTGAACATAAAGAGTCACAGTCACAGAGTACTCAACTGGTTGATTGAAACAAAATCATGGTCAGGATTTGTACTTTCTGGAGCTGAAATTGCCACCTCTGCAGATTAGGAGGGAATGAATGTTCAGGGATCACCACGTTTGTTTTCCCTATGATGGTGCCTGGCTCATGAGCCGATTCCAAGGATTAATAGGCTTCCAAGAGCCAAACTGTTGCAATTATGTGCTGAAGAGGGGCCAGTGCAGAGTACAACCACTCAAACCCTGGCTATACTTGTCAAAGAACCGGTTCTGACCACAATTTGGTTCCTAGTGAAAGGTACCTACCAGAGGACTAACAGAGCAAGGATATCCAAGCCATCTTTCAGCTCCTTTATGCCTGCCATGCTGGATGGCATTACACATACAGAACAGAGGAGGGTCGCCACAGTTATGCGCATCAGTGGTAGATCACACAATGCAGCTTCTCACAGGCAGGTAGTGGTGTCAGGATGCCTCAGGAGGGAAACTGTTGTACAACCTGACCAAGTTGTGCAGCACCATAGTTGCCTGTTCTGTGCTCTACAGCGTGACACATGGGAACAACCTGCCCGTCCCTGACTCCCTTCATGTGCAGCCAGATCATCCTGCTTTACAGCCAAACAGACCTAATTAGCCTGGTGCTCCTTCAGCTGTGACACTCCGTTTGGTCATGATTCGTCTTTCGTGAAGAACACGAGCAGGTATATCTTTTACCTAGTCCCTTTAATGAATCCCAAATGTCACTCTATATACATTTGATTTCACTGAGATCCCACACCATCTCCTGGATAGTTGTTACCGTTTGTTATCGTCTGTGAGAACACAGCTACTCCTAGGGGCTGCACAGACACATGATTATGAGGCCGTGTATTTTTCGTGGGACCAGGTAAAGAGGAGTCCTCCACAACCAGTTCCAAATCCTGTTCCTGTGACTGGGGGAAAATTTAATGATGATCAAAGCTATTAAATGGTCCACCTTATTAACTTTTTGTTAGCATTCAGGACCGCATCAGCATCTCCCATGTTCTCTGGAACAACACTGCATATATGGACATCCCTCATTACTGATTTCATGCACATATTGAGTTCTGAGGGCCAAGCTGTGGGCCTGCCCCCACCAGTCCTGGTTATACTAGTGCTGTGCATAGCAATTTGTCATTTTGCCTTCATCTACTTCTTCTTGAGCTCGGGTGCTGTGTATCCCAGTGAGCGGACGCCATATAATACTCCAGGAATGTGTTGCCTCTCCAAATCTAAACACTTCTTCTTATTTGTGATGCCTTTGCCTAGCCCCTCAAAAAAAAAAAAACATCTTTCTATACCTCTGCCTCTGACAACGGGAATTCTACATTGCACTACTTTGTAACAAACAACATACAGATGTTAAAAAGCAGAAACTTCAACAAACATACAATCACCAATAAACTACGTCTACGAATATTTATTTTAATACAGGTCTTCGTCGACTTAACGACCTATCCAATTTACGACCAATCGACTTTACGACCATGATCGTAGCTCGTATGTCTGGCAGCGCAAATGTTGCCCAGCTGGGCGTACGAGAGTTTGTTTTGCAAATATTAAACCAGTTGTACTGGTAATGCAGTGTTTTACTTAAACCTGACGAATGTAAAAATAAGAAACAAAATGGTGTAGAGATGATACAAATGCATAAAATATAAAGAAACCATGAAAATAAGAAAAATACAATAATGTCTAACGAAAAATACGTAAAAAGGACGAAAAATTAACTAAAAAAGGTTGAATTTTTATTAGTACACAGTACTGTACAGTACTTAAACGTTGGTGATACAATAGATATGGTACAGTATCACAACAATGAACAAAGAAAGTTAAGATGTAGTACAGTAACAGTACTGTATAATTATAATGAACCAAGAAAATCATGATGTATAACAATAATGAACAGAGAAAAGTATGATGTATAACAATACATAAAGAACAAAGAAAATTATGATAAGGTATGACTTAAAGATTTTTATAACAAATTACTGTACAGTAGGCTATACATATGCGACTTAAAACCAAATCGTGTTACGACCAGTCACTCGTAACTAATCATGGTCTTAAGTCGACGACGACCTGTACTTTTATTTTAATATTCAGTTAAAGCAGGCCTGGTGGCATTATAGCCTATGCACATTTTCTTTGAAGTGATTTTATTTTTGCACTATTGGCACTACAGATTGTACAGTACTCAGTTTCCAGATAAATAAACATATGTTTGTGTTACAAATAAGACTGAAATCTGTGTCTTTGTGTACTGCACAGTCAGACCTTAACACCATTCCTTAACATTGGTTTCATTTCATCTTGGTGAACATAATGACTTTCAGAAATCGAAGGGAAACTTTAAACATTATACTTTGCACTTTTAATTTTAATCGACTAAATCAACTGCCGTTTTAGTCGACTGTAATCTTATGATATTAAGTCAACTAAAACTAGACTAAAACTAAAATGGATGACTAAATTATGACTGAAACTAAATTACATTTTAGTCAAAAGACTATTACTAAAACTACGAGTAAATAAAAATTAGCTGTCAAAATTAACACTGGTCAAGAAGTATTCAAAAAAATCAACCTTATCAAATCTTGTTTCCACAAGGATTATTTTGTCTACTTCTTACGTCTTATGTCTTACTGGTATGTCTTACTTACATGTTAAACTTCAACTTCATTAGTCAATATTTAGAAGTTTCCCCAGCAAATATTGTTTGCTTTTGTGTTGTGTATGTAGGTGATTGTGCGTAATTAGTTTATATGGCATCATATATTTTGTGATCTGCACCTAAAAACCCGGCTCCTTGGGAAGTCAGCCTGTCAGCTGTCAACTGCAAGACCGCCATGTGGACTGGATGTTCTTTGACTGGTCAATTTTTATATGAAGAAGGAAAACCTTTACTGGAAAGGTAAGTTAGTGTGTGAGCTGTATGGGATCAAAACAGGATACCCACACAGATTCTTATATTAGGAAGTTGAAGAAACTACCATAAGAGTACTTGTCCCTAAAGAAACACAGAACTCAATGCGAAGGTGACAGAACTGAACTTAAAAATGAAGAAGATTGAGAATTCCTACAGAGGCAAAGGCAGAATGTGTTTTCTTGCAGTATGACTGGAGCTGACCTTCAAACAACTGCAAAAGAAAGCAGAAAGGGTCAGCATGAGGAGAAAAAAAATCAGGACAAAGAGGTTTGAGGGAAGGCAGACAAAAGCAGTTACCTGTATAACATCTGAATTTTTATCAGCGTCATCTGGCGAGTCAAAAAGTGAAGATGAATATCAGCCGATGAAATGTCTGCTGACATTGTCAATAGTGCATCATTGAAAACAACTAAGAAAACCTTTGCATCTCCTGCAGTCGTCGGGGCGTTAGATTGTATCAATCTTTCCAACCAGTGTTGTGTTTGTTGCTGGGACCACTAATCAGGTCATGACATTTCTGATGTAACACACTCAAATCAGACAATCTTGAAAGCTTGAAGTTAGGAGAGAAGCTGCAGCAGATTTCTTTTGAAGGTGCTCTTCTTTACCACTGGGATGGGAAAACGTTACCTGAAATTCATGGATCCAAGACAAGTGTAGACTGATTTGCTTTTATTGTAATTGGAAACGGCGAGGAAACATTACCAGGCATTCCAAAGAGTAAAAAAAAAGAATACGAGAGTCATAAGAAAAGGCGTGTGTTGATACAATCCAGAAATTGAACTTTAGTTTCCAAATTAAATGATTTGTCTTTGAAACAACATCAAGCGATAATGGACTTCACAAAGGACCTTGTGTCCGAATCGAAGAAGCTTAGGGAAACAAATTATTCTGGATCACTTGTTGCCATCATGTTATGGAAATAATTGTGTCTAATGACTTATCTTGCCTGTTTGGCCCAACTGAAGGCCCACAAATTAAGGAATTCCAGAAGCAGTGGTCGTCAATAAACCAGTCCAATTTTGCAGCTGAGACACAATCTCTTTCAGGATCTTGTACAATTGGACAATTGCATCACCGGGACCCACACACCATGCGAGATGGACGGGGAGAGGGATTTATGCACTGAAGTTCCAATTCAGAGCACAGTTTCAGCAGATATCAGCACCACAACTCAGCAGCGTAACTGACTTGCCATTGTTTGTCAGTCTTGTGCGCGTTTGCATATTTTCATTTTATTCAGAAAAAGAAACTTGCGGCATGTTAGCGAAAATACTTTTTTATAAGATTGATCTACAGGGCTGATTTAATAATGAATTATAAACATTTTGCAGGCCAGTACTTGTAGACCACTTATAAGTGGTGAAGGGTGCGACAGAATCCCTCATCCTCCAATATAAAAAAATCGCTGCTTGTTCAATGTGATCATCTCCATTATTTTAATATTGATGAGTTACAAGCAATTTTGGTATGATAACTGATCATGCATCTCTACATATTCTTTCTTCCATCTTCATAATAACAATACGTACTGCAAAATAATAATAATAATAAAGAAAATATATATCTCAAGAAAAAAAGTGATTCATATTTATTTACAGATGCTCCTCTACTTAAGAAATTTCAACTTACAAACATTCAGACATACGAACAAAGAGGACTGTAAGTCCAAATTGTGTTCATTTGGGCTCCCGTTTCCAGCAGTGTAGCGTGCGTACTCCCAGCATCCTAGTTCGTTGTACTTGCATATACCCTTAAAATGATGTTGAATAAGGACTTCCGAACATGTCAAGTTATGAATGGCCATTTGGAACGTATATCATTCATAAGTAGAGGAGCGTCTGTATTTTTAAAAAATTTTGGATAAGTACCCCATCCTGGGTTATTCCCTGCTTTGAGCTTGTAGCTTCTGGGCTCCGGACCCCCACAGTTTTAATAGGACAAGTGAGTACAGAAAATTGATGGAGATCCCTTAATAAGATTCTTGATAATATGTCATGCACAAGAAAGAACATGAGAACCAATATTATCCAAATGATGAGTATCACAAAATGAAAAGCAGTTTTGTACATAAATATGTGTATGGCAGAGACATAGTGCAAGATGATCATTTCTGCTTTATTATTGAATACTTTTGAAAGCGGTCATGTATATACTTTCTATAGCAGTAATGCCAAAAACAGTATCATGGATCTTTATATTTTAAAAAAATACAGTTAAAAGAAAAGACTAAAACAGCAATTATTTTAGAAACTGACAGCATTTTTCCTAGTATATTCTTATTGCTTGAATACTTTTTTCATTTTCTTGGTATGAGAGTATAAGTCTCAAGCCCAAATTAATTTCCTGTTCAAGAAATATTCAGTTGTGATAGTCAGATGCACAGGTAAACCAGTTTTTTGTGGATTTTGACAGACAGTATTGCTTGTAGCTGTTGTCAGTTATCACAGAAGTTAGGTAACACATGACTAATTAAATATCTATTATAACACAAGCCTCTATACATTGACCAGCCATAACATTATAACCCCCAGCCTAATATCATGTAGGTCTCCTTTGTGCCACCAAAACAGCTCTAATCTTTTGAGGCATGGACCTCTGAAGGTGTCCTGTGGTATGTTTCACCAAGAGAGCAGCAGATCCTTTAAGTCCTGTAAGCTGCGAGGTGAAACCCCCACGCATCAGACTTGTTTGTCCGGCACATCCTACAGAAGCTCAATCAGACTGAGATACGGGGAATTTGGAGGCCAAGTCAACACCTTGAACTCTTCTTTGTATTCCTTAAAATACTCCTGAACTATTTTTGCAGTGTGGCAGGGCACAATATTCTGCTGAAATAGGCTACAGTCATCAAGGAATACCGTTTCCATGAAGGGGTATTCTACGTCTGCAGTAATCTTTAGGTAGGAAGTATGTGTACAGTAACATCCATATGATTCCCATTCCACAGTAGGCACTTTCAGCTGTGGAATGAGGTCAGCATGGGCACTCTGACCAGTCTGTGGCTACACAGCCCTTATGCAGCATGTTGCAATGCAGTGTGTGTTCTAACACCTTTCCATCATATCCAGAATTAACTTTTTTTTAGCAATTTGCACTACAGTAGCTCTCCTGAAGGATTGACCAGATGGGCTATAAGTGAGCCTTAGGCACCCACGACCCCTATGGCTAGTGGTCTTCCCTGCACCACTTTTGGTAGAGTGATGATCAATTTGACCCCTTTGGTCGAAGTCACTCAGATCCTTATGGTTGCCCATTTTTTTGCTTCCATCACACCAATTTCAAGAACTTACTTTTCCCTTACCTAATATATAATGAATGACACCCTTGACAGCTACCATTGTAATAAGATAATCAATGTTATTCACCTAACCTGTCAGTGATTTTTATGTAATGGCTGCTTGATGCATAATTTATGTTTAGGAAAAAAAAGTTCTACAAATAATAATGAATAATACAAAAACAGAAAAAACTGCTAATTTCAGGTGCATGCATGAAAAGAGCAACAGATGAAGGGAAAGGAGAGTAACAGGAAAATTGTGTTCTCTACTTTGTACTTAAATGTAATTATGTAAGATTGTAAAATTGTGTCTTCTTATCTTAATTGACATTGATATGTGAGAAGTTGAATATACAAGATTACACTCCTGTCTGTATCCACAGAATTCATCAAGCAGCACTTGAATGTTTTTCCTCATTGACTTCCTGTGTCTTGTATTCCTGGTTTTAGTTCTACCTATCCACCACCTTCCTCTGTTCCTTCCATGGCTTTCTTATTTCTGTACTCCCTTCATTCATGGCTTTTGCCTCAGCCTAGCCCTCCACATTCAATCCTCACATTTAATACCTGCATCATCTCACCTCCTGATATTTCCCTTGACTGCTATACCTCTAGCGAGGTCTGCTTTATGCCATCAGTCCATCAGCACAACCCCAAGGTTAACTCTGTGGCTACATGCCGGTAACTGCATGCCTGTATTGCTATAGGCACAATACAATACACGTCAGGACTGGGGAATAACCTTGGAAGGGCCTTTCAAAATTTTTCTTTAAAGTTTTCTGATTGAATGAATAAATGTATAAAGCCACATTTATGCCATTGTTGTTGGACTGCATTTATTAGAACAAAGTTTTTATCATTACATTCTTTTTCCTATAAGAGCTTCATTGTCATAAAAAATTTAAAATACATGTATTCTTGTTTGCTTACTCCCAATCTCAAATAATCACTTTGAAGGAGTCTGTCTATTATTTAATAATGATGTAACAGTTCTTCCAATTATTGTGACTCAATATACCGCTGCTATCAAAATTATTCAACTCCCTTAGCAGAGTTTGGTGAGTTACAGAGTGAGGATATACATAAGTGCTTGGGAGGGGGCTTGCTTTAACACAGCAAACTTTAACATAAACAAAGTACCACAAGGGGTCAAACAAGAAGGTAAGGGGGAACAACCAAGAGGAACCAAGGATGATCTAAGACAGGAAAACTCTCATGCAGGGAAAGACACAGGTAACGTCAACGATTGGACTGGGGAGCATAAGACAAGCAGGCACTGACTAATGAGGGCCAAACAAGAGGCAGGTGTGAGCAATAGACACAAGCAGGAAGAAACAGAAACATTAAATACGAATCCGTACAGTAACCCTTCTCCCCGACGGGCAATATTGTCTCGGTACCCTCAGGACCAGGGACAAATGGGACACCGGACAGCACCAGGGATCCGGGACAGGCACCAAACAGGGCAGAGTATGTGGGACAAATACCAGGCATCAGTGGGATCAAAGAAACAGAAAAGTCGACGATAGGGACAGTGGCCAGAAGGAAAGAAGGACAGAGACTTAGAGAGAAGACGGAAGGGGTAGGGAAGTGACATAGACTGGAGCAAATCAGGCACAAGACAGGAAGTTAGGAGCAAACTGGGAGTGGAGAGGTCCTGAATGGACCCCTGTTCGGGACCAATCAGGCCAGGTTTGAGGACACAGGTTTTTTAATGGAAAAGATGTTTTATTACGAATATTTACAAAAAAGTAACACAACACAAACTTAAGCTCAAACAAACCAAAAATCAAAAATAAGCTTTAAGCCAGCACAAGAAATCTCAAATAACTAACAGACCAGCCACTCAACTCTTCACAAAACAACAGAGGTTATATATACACACAGGCTGGGGCAAACCAGACAAAGAGGAAACAATGTTAAACAATTAGCCAATTAAAGTAAATCAGAAGACAATAAATTAACCAAATGTGCACCAAAATATTACAGCTCAACCAAGTGTATATCATTGTGCATCAAAAATAAATCTATACATTAAGGAAAAAAAAAGTTAAAATTCCACAACATACCCCAAGTGTGGGGCAGTCCAGTTTCCTGTCACTGGGGTGAGTTGGCTGGGGAACATTGTTTGCTGCAGGTTCAGCCATCTAATGAGGTCCTGGACTCGCTAGGTGTATTCGCAAGGTTGTGGAGGGGCCAGAGGTGAAGAGTGCTGAGGCACTCATCTCTGCTCAGGAAAGTGAGTGGATGGTATTGAGTAGGACCTGAGTCCACCTGAGTGGCAAAAACGTGGCTTTTGGCCCCGGCATCTGCATTGGGGCACCGAGAACCATCCCAGGCCACGCCCATTGTCCCCAGTGTCACTGATTCTGGAAACTGCGGAGTTCCTGTAGGACCATATTGCCGGGCAAATAGGGCACATAATGAGAGCTGGGAGCAATGGATCTAGTCCCAGAGTGATGCCCACTGGGTCTCATTCTAGATCCTCCAGCAGGGCATCTTCCGGGTCCTACCCTGTCGGACTGTACAATGAGACAGCAGCTGATGAGATGAGTGCTGACAAGGAGGCAGGGGATAGAGGGAGAGGAGTAGGGCTGGGTGTCATTTGAATTTTATCTACATGCAGGAGTAAATCAATTCCCAATCACATTATCTGGGTGTCTTAGTCCGACTACAAGAAATTCGATTTAGTACGATTTTAGTAGGACTAACGTGTTTACATGCACTTTAAAAGTCCGGCTTTAGTCGGACTAACACAGTAATTTGATTTTCTTGGTGTGCATATAAACGTACTGACTGTTTCTGTTCAATTGTCTGTACCTGGGCATACAGCTGTGGTGATGAATATTCACCTAAGGAACCCAAATCAGTCTGTCAATGGGCCTGTCTTCGGCTGAAAGTCAGTGTGAATAGAGACAAAAAACATATATAATTTGTAGACTCTCTGTATATTGAAAGCAATAGGAACGGTAAGTATGGTGGAATGAGAACTTGAAGAACTATTTTAACATGATTATGAACAATCAGCTTGTTTCGTCTTTGAAACAATTTATTCTTAAAGCAGTCTTCATCGCTCTCACAATCTTCATTGTACAGGATTAATTAAATTCATAACCGCTGTCGAGAAATGATTAAAGTTGTTGCAAGCTTCTTTGGCAGAAAAATGAGAGCGTGCCATTGTAATAATAGGAAATACAAACTGCCTGATTTTGTGTCCTGTTTTATGTCATTCTCAGAATATGTTTCCACACGTGGCTTGTCTCCACCTTATATGAACTTATTGGCATATTAATAGCTGTTCGTGCTTGTTGTCCTGTCTACAAGTAAGACGCTATGAGGAAATGTGTTAGCTGATCATCTTAAAAATTTCATATAACAGCGGACCTTTGTTGAGCGCGGGCATATTTGAAAGGAGACACATGTTATGTGCTTAATCATGAATAATTTCTAATTTAAAATGGTAGTATTTTCTTGTGCATCGTGTAGTATTTGCATGGACTGCATGGTCAAAATCTTCAAGAAGGCAAGAAGAGACAGACATAAGCATAACAGGTATGTTTATTTAACGTGCTGATAATCTGTCCTGATACTGTCCGTGCATGATTTTATGAATAACATTTTTAAGTTATTTATGCAGTCATCACAGAGTTCTTTTAACATTACCATTCATTTTCTAATTTATGTTTCTGCAGTATTCCAAACTTTCTCTTGAATTGTAAATTGTATGATATACAGGGAATAAATAAGAGTTAAGAACTTAGGTAATGGTTTATCTTATACAAAAGTTTAAGCATATGTTAATTTCTGGACTAAATGTATTTTGTCATTTTTCATTCAGTTAATTTCATATATCTGACCTCCACATGGACAGCATCCATACGCAGCATTACATAATATTTTACATAATCTGCATGCACAATTGTAGAAAAAGGTATTACAACTACTTCTAAAACATGTCAGCGTGATTTATAAAGATCGAGAAATTTCTGTAGAAATTGGGAATTTTGTTATGCACATTGTAAAAATGACAAATGCATTGATAAAATGAACTGCTGTCATGTGTAAAAAATGTTACATCAATCCACCAATACGCAAAGACAGCACTGAATAAGGTTCACCGTGAGCCTGCTTCCATCACTCCCGGGCCTGACAGAGTTATGCCTGACACTGCTGGCCCTTTAATATCAACATACATCAAGTCCCGGTATAAAAGTATTTACATCACATGGCTCTGCTCTGGGGAGCCCTGTTTCTCTGGTCAATCAAAAGAACAGTACAATTCCATGGGCCCTGACATTCTCAACAAAGACTCCAAGTGGATGTGGACCATTGGAGTACCATTAACTATAAAGACAGCATAAAGGGCTATGGAAAGGCATTGTATTTATTTCAATGGTTTAATTAGTGCTTCAGACAGCTCTTCTGTTGGAGTAAATACAAACACGCTGTATGAGATTTCTGTGTTCATTGTAGATTCATTTTTGAACAAGTACATTATGCTGTTGAAATCAGTATAAGCAATGATTTCCACGTAATAAAATATGTATTCATCCATCTATCAGTTTCTATAATTGCTTATCCAATGCAGGAATCACTGGGCACAATATAGCGCAGGGATGGGGAACCTGTTCAATGGAGGGTCGGTGTGGAGACGGGTTTTTGGGATGACCTCTCCGTCAGCCAATAATAAAGCAGTGGTTCTCAACTCCAGTCCTGGGGACCCACTGTTGCTGTTACGACCCTCCATGGAACATGTTCCCCAACTCTGACATGCCATAAACATGATGCCAGTTCATTGGGTCATGGAGAAAAGAAAAAAAAAAAAGAGAGTTATTTCAGATTTATGTACTTTAGCACTGAATAGCAGCTTGGATGACTCTGCTTTGTGTTGTATTTTGGAAACATGAAGCTGCTTCAGTTGTTTATTACTTTGGCATTAGCAGCAGTGTTGTCTGGAACACAGCAAAGGAATTAACACGTCACATGCTCGCTGGCATCACTCTAGGAGGATACCTTTCATCTAAGTCAAGAAGTGGGCAGGAATCATCCAAGAAGATTAAACGCTCACCCCAAATAAAACAACTGGACAGTCATACAGTCATATAAGTGTGCAAACAATAGAAACACATTTTCCTCTATTATCTGCACATACTGTCCTAGCCACTGTACTTCTGTTTTCCCCATCTTCTGACATCATTATACTGCTTTCGGTACTGAGCGGATGATCTGGTGATGCCAGAAAATGAGGACACATTCTCTACTACCTCATCCCAAACCGGCTTTACCTCAAAATGCTTGGAGGTGGTACTCTTGTAGATGATATGCTCATGTTTTTTCACTTCAGCCATGAGCATAAGCATAAGTACGTCCAGAGGATCATGTCCAGGTAGGAGGGTCTGCCCTCTGTAATATTACACAAAGACAAGTTGTTGTGTTATTTACTCTAACCTGCAAAAGTGTATCAGTGTATAATGCCGCACTACTGGATTCCAGAGAAGGTGTGAATTCCGTGGACATCCAGTTTGCTCGGTGGCTGACCATCCCCCTGGAGTGGCTGGTGTCCTTGCTTATGGAAAGAGGAGTAGACAGTTCATCCCTAGCTTTTGGAACTGTCAATCACTACACTGTTTTCCTTGGTATGCACGTGAGGAACCTGCACAAAAAGAACATTCAGTTTTTTTGTACTCCCATCAGCCTGGGACCCTGTCATCCCTGGCTATGGCAGTATAATCCATGCATCCACTGGGAATCTGGGGAGCTAGAGTCGTGGTCTTTTGACTGTCGACCACATTTGTTCCATCTATCTTAGGTTGTTCATGCTGGAAAGCCCAGCACATGGCAGTGACATCTTTCTCCCACCTGAATAACAGAGGTTCCATAATGTTTTTAATAAGTCAGCTTTTGGATTTCCCCCACATAGGAAGTCCAGTTGCATCATTGAGCTACTAGAGGGTGCCCCTCTCTCTACGAGGTGCCAGTTTTCTCTATCAAGACCAGAGGAAGAAGCTATGGAAACCGACATCTCCGAAGTCCTAGCACAAGGTACAATTCATCCATCAACTTCTCCAATGGCATCAGGCTTCTTCTTCACCAAAAAGAAGGACAGTGGTATTAGACTATGCATTGACTACTGGGAATTGAATATGATAACAGGTAAAAGAAGGGAGCAGCTTCCACATATCCTATCCTATCTTATCTCACTTGTGGACAACCCACTTATTTGCAAAGCTCGACCTTTGAGCACATATAATATCTTTTGTGTCAGGATTGGGGATGAGTGGAGGACCACATTCATTACCAGTACTGGACAATTTCAATATTTAGTGATGCTGTATGGCTTGGTTAATAGACCAGTAGTCTTCCAATCCTTCATGAATGAGATCCTGTCTGACATACTTGCCCATTTTGTGAATGTATGAATTGATATTTTAATGTATTCCACGTCCCTGGAGCAGCACATCCTGCACATGACTCATGTTCTCCAACTTCCTAGACCACAACCTATTTGTTAAAGGTGAGAAATGTGAATTTCATCAAACCACGGTTAAGTTTCCTGGATCTTTCCAGGAGACATGGAGATTAAAATAGAAAACATGCAATGCTTGAGTGGCTAAGTCCTCGGATCCTAAAGGAGGTGCAGAGGTTTCTATGGTTCACCAGCTTTTCATCATGGGGTTTAGTTCTGTCGCCGCTCCCTCATCTCCCTCCTCTGTTCAAAATGCTTGTGGTTGGCCTCTAATCCAGAGTCTGAAGTAGTTTTTAATCGACTACAAATCTTGTTTTGTTCTGCCCTGATCCTGAGACAACTTGATCCCTTGCTCCCGTTCATGATCGAGGTGAACACCTCCAAGGTAGGCATAAGGATCATTTCATCACCATGCTAAGATGAGTCCCAGAATCTACACCCCTGTTCCTTTTATTCTAAAGTGCTTACAGAGTGCTTCTTCGATGTGGGAAATCAGGAGTCTCTAGCCATAAAGTTGGCTCTGGAAGAATGGCGATACTGGTCAAAGTAGTACACACAGCCATTCCAGGTCTTAACCCTCTGGGGTCTAAGGCCCTCTGAGACACTTTGGAGATGCCTTGACATGCTCTGAATTTTCTGTATATATCAGCACAGCAAAAAAGTCAGTGTGACCCACATTTTTGTTTTCAGCACAAGCTATAATAATATAGTAGCAGTATATTTTGCCAAGATTTTGTTTTCGTTTTATGCTGTTTTTTTTAGAAAACATACATTTTGGAAATAAAATAATGTTAAAACAAACAAATTGGTCAATATCCAGCACACTCTGGAAAACATAGCATTATAGGCACAACTATGTAAAGGTAATAAAGTCATTCAAATTCTTTTCAGTGTAATAAAGAGAGTTGTTACTTAAATATGTCAGTGTTTCTGTTCAGTTGCCTCTACATGGGCCAACAGCTGTGGTCATAAATAACAATGAGATTCATCTATGGAAACTCCCCATACCCAAATCAGCCTATCAATGGGCCTGTCTAGTGCCTAATATCAGCATGAGACAAATGAGACAAAAACATATATCATTTGTAGTTTTTTGTTTTTGTTTTGAAAGCAACAGGAATGGTAAGTATGGCAGACTGGGGAAATCAAAATACATTTTAGCACGGTTAAGGCCAATCATCTTATTTTGTATAATTTCTTCTTAAAACAATCTGCATCGCTGTCACAATCTTTATCGGAGGATGAATTAAATTTATCACTGCTCTTGGGAAATGATCAAACTTGTTGCAGGGCTTCTTCAGCAAAAAAATAAAAGCCATTTTACAGTATGTCATCCTCAATTGGTTTTTTCACACGTGGCTTATCTCCACCTCTAACGAACTCATCGAAGGCAACAGCCCCTTGTGCTTGTGGGCATGTTGACAGGTAAGACGCAGTGAGGAAATGTATAAGCTGATTATTTAAATAATATCATATAAAAGTGTTTGTTGAGAATGGGCTTATCTGAAAGAAGGCACACTATTATAAGTGCTGTCAGATTCTCTTAGCACCGCAATTGTCTTTTCTTAGGTCATTATGACTTTTTCTTCATTCCTTCACTTCATGACATTTTCCATCAAGGTCAAGGGATAGTGGCCAGGAGAAGGACATAGGACATATTATTTGAATGGAGCCTAAATGGACTTTAGATTTAGTTGAATCAATCTAAGGAACGGGTTTAGTCATAGTTTAATATGTGAAATTTGATGGCTTTCAAGAAATGGTGTTTTTATTTGTTATTGCCATTCCACATGCTACAGTTCCAGTCTTGTTTTCTTTCACACCACACTTTAAATTCACCCATTTGTTTGTTGGTACGGTTTTCCAACTTAAAGCAGACTGTGGCGTAGACTAGACTTGGGTGGTATCTAATTTTTCATACCATCATAATGCTCAGACATTATATTGTGGAATGTGGTATTTTGATTGTGATTTCATATGAAACAATACTCCAGTATTAGGGCTAAGTTAATCTTGCAGGTAAAATTCACTAGACCCCATATATAATGTGATTTTAATGTGTGTATACATATGGTGAAGTTTAAGTAGCAAAATCAGTTGTTAATGTTGATGCTTGAACCTTTATGCTTACTACCTCTGTGTATAGGCAGCCTTGTACTCATCCTTACTAATGAGGCTAAATGAGGCCAACAATGAAAGTTTTACTTGTCTTTTCCTTGAGACTTCAAGCACAGTGGAATCTGCTTAAAGTGATCACATCTGTCTGGATGAAATTGATTGCTATAACCAATTTTTTTTCTTTTCCTTTATTTCTCAGACAGATTTCAAATTGACATTTTAAAATTTATTACATAAATGTAAGGTAATAGAACAGATAGCGTCACAGAATTTTATTGACTTCAAAATACATGAAAGCTGTTTCAAACACTTTTGAAATTACAGTACTGTACACATTGAATTATTTAACTATGTATAATTCTAATATACTATACTACAGTAGTAGCATGCCTCACAAATGCATATATATAGCCCCATGTGTGTCTTGTATATAGCCCCTGTTTGTATTTTTTAGTATAGGTACTTGTGCTGTTTATCCGGTTGTTGTGTGTGCATTTAACTATGGTTGTACTTGTTACGTCCCCGGGTCCGGGGGGCGGAACCAGACAGGTGCAACCAGTTTGATCCCATCAAAGACCTTGTTAAAAAGGGAACCGACCTTACCTGCTTTGCGAAGTATTGAGCCATTATTACCGATGTGCCTTGCTGAGCGTTTCTTTCTCGTGCGTTTCCTTGTTCTCCTGCTGTCTCGTCGTTTACCTCCCTGTTTGTTCTACAGCCCAGCCCCCGTTCGTGACCCGTCCTCCCATCCCGACCTGGTGTGTGCTGTCCTGCCTTCCCCCGGTTTGTTTCCTGTGTCCTTCTGTGTCGGACGGATCCCCTGGCTATTGGAACTCCTGCCTGCTCTTCGACCACGACTTCAGCTCAGCCCTCCGGATACCGCGCCTGCTTCCTTCCCTGCTCCCCTGCTCGCCGCACCCGCCTGTCCTGGCGAGAGAGCGCTCCCGACCCGCTCCGCTTCCACCTGGAGCCGGATCCCGTTCCTTACCTCCCTTCTTAATAAAACCCCGGTTTCTCGCACTCCTGAGTCCGTGCGTATTTCTGCGGGTGCAACAGAATACTTCGCCTGCCAAATGGATTCAGCGAGAAACCTCGACAACCGACTGTCCGCCGTCGAGCAACTACTGGCCAACCAAGCGGCGCATGTGCCTCTGCCGCCCTCCCCCCCGCGGGCAGCTGCGCCGCCTATTGCCCTGCCCGAACGCTA
>JABFEA020000110.1:25757286-25770136 GCA_019775915.2 Cyphomyrus plagiostoma
TCGACTTCCGGGTGAGTTACCTCCCGGGGAAACGGAACATTAAAGCGGATGCCCTCTCCAGGCAGTTTGACCCCCCCCCGACCAAGAGGAACCTTCTACTCCGGTCATCAACCCTGCCTGCTTTGTTTCCACCATAACCTGGGATTCGGAGGAATCCATATGGGCGGAGAACGAACACCGTCCCAAACCTCACGCCTGCCCTCCTAACCTGCTGTATGTCCCGAGAGCCCTCCGAGCTAACCTACTTGAGTGGGTGCATGCCCAGCCTGGAACCGGCCACCCCGGAGTCGGCGCCACCAAGAAGATGATAGAGCGCCGGTATTGGTGGCCTGGCTGGGAACGCAGAGTCCAGGCGTACGTGGAGAGTTGTGCCACCTGTGCCCAGTGTAAAAGCCCTGATCACGCTCCCTTCGGGTTACCTCAGCCTCTACCGGTGCCTGACCGACCTGCCCCGGTCTGGAGGGAAGACAGTGATCCTCACCATCATGGACCATTTTTCCAAGATGTGCAGGTTAGTGGCCCTCTCCAAGCTCCTGAATGCCACTGAATTATCTGAGGTCCTTATCCAGGAACTGTTTCGGGTCACTGGGATCCCCGAGGACCTGGTCACGGATCGAGGACCACAGTTCGCCTCCCGGGTGTTCCGGGAGTTCTGCCGCAAGCTGAACATTACCCTGAGTCTCACCTCGGCTTACCACCGATCGCTCCGAGAGGAGCTGGATACCGGCCACGGAGGTTGAGGACCCCCCCCTTGGTGGCCTCGTTCTATCGGGCTCATCCCTCAAAGCCCGCTCCCCGGGCCCGGGGCCGTCCCCGTCGATGGCAGAGGCCTCCGGGAGGCGGCCATCGGGGGGGGGCTATGTTACGTCCACGGGTCCGGGGGGCGGAACCAGACAGGTGCAACCAGTTTGATCCCATCAAAGACTTTGTTAAAAAGGGAACCGACCTTACCTGCTTTGCGAAGTATTGAGCCATTATTACCGATGTGTGTATTTCCGTGCGTATTTCTGCGGGTGCAACAGTACTCGATTCTTGCCTGAATTTCGCATGTCTTAACCATTGTGTAATTACTTGCCGTGTGTGGGGCTTACTGTCTTTAGAGTAACTTCCCCATGTTTCCCTGCCATTAATGGCTTTCTTGGTATTGTTGCTTGTTGCTCTGTCACTTTAAGGAGTAAAGAGAGAAAATGACTTTCGTTTTCCTGTTGTGTTTTCTTTGCATGCAGCATTAGCCTCAGGTAGCTAGCAGAAGCAGATGGGTTACTGCAAGGAAAAATAGACTTATCAAAATATTTAAAAATATATATATATTAGCGTAGTTTAGATTTTTTTTCATCTGTTGTCATGTATAAAAAGATCCAAAATGAACACTGTAAGTAGACTGCTTATTTACCATAAGCTAATTATTTAAACAGTACTTGTACAGGAATGATTCAGTCGCAAGCTCTTTGATCCATAAGTGGTTGATCACCATAACCGTGATCACTACAAGCGGGTTCTTAATCAGATCAGCCACACCTCAAGCCTGTAAGTCTTACCCCTTGTTCCTGCCCTCTTGTTAACCAGCCACAGCTGCCTTGCATTTACTCCTTTGTTAGTCATGTGTATTAGCATCTCTTAGTCACTTTTTCATGACTTGTTCAGTCATTGTTCTCTGTGTGTGCTACCCTGCCTGCATTTGGGTCATCCTGCTCCCACTGCTATGTGACAATTACATAATGATATTAAAAAAAGACGTTTGTTATAATGAACTTAAGTGTTTCAGAAATGATAAAGATAATTTTATTAGAATAAAAAGTGATCCGTTGATTTAAAATACCAGTGTTGACCCATTTTCGGCTTCAATGTCGTCACCTACCCTAAACAACCCTAAACTAAACCTATACATCTTTTTATATTTTCTAACCATGATTGTTCAAAAACCATGTACTATGTGGGCTGACTGTATTGTATTATGCATAACTCCCGTTTACAATAATATAGTTCAAATATGAACTGTTGGAGTGGAATATTTTGTGTCAATGTCAATACTTACAGTATAAACACTTGGAATGTGAAAAAAATTTTTGGTATAATGTTGTGTGTCAAATCCCCAATAAGACCGCAGGCTCTACTCAATCAATATCTCATTTTATGCTGGTTTATTATTAATATTACATTCTACTCTGATAGTGAGAAATAAATGCATTGTGCGACTGAGAAAATGTTCTGTATTACATTTCCTCTGAGAAACAATAAGAAATCCATTATTGCATATGGTGTGATGGCTGTGTACATTGTCTATTTTGTCATTTGTATAACTGTGTTTGTTTTTGCTTTGTGTTTAACCACTCAAGAGCCTTGTTAATCGGAAATGACTGGTGCTCCGATGGTGGGAGACCTCAAAACTGTGAAAGCCTTTATCAGATATGCTGAAATAGTGTCAACCCACTGGCCAGGGTAGCACAGGACACCTAATCCAATTCACAGTCTTGTTCTGGTAAATGACAGCAGAGAGAGTGAGTCAACTGCCTGGTAACAAACGATCACATTAACAAATCTGCTAGTATCTGTAGCTGTCTGCTGATATGAAGGATGAGCTTTTAAAAAAATAAAAACAGGACAAAAAAAAAATGTCATGCATTCATCTACATTTCTTTAGGAGGTATTATTTAAGTGAAGGTTCCTTCATAATATAGAATTTTGTAACTTGTACTATGCGCTCTGACTGGCTATTGTTGATGGTTGTTGTAATTCACTGTCAAAGACACATCCCACAAATGGGGATGCACCCATATGACCTTTCCATTTATTACAATGTTTTTTAACCTTGTTAATTCATTATTTTATTAATTAACACAAGCCATATATTAGGAGGTGTTTTAAATGGTCAGAGTCACTGAAAGACCAAAAATATTACAAATTGATGCAATACTCCTTAAAATTGTTTAATAGTCAATTGATCAAGGCGAGATGCAGCTGCTGCAGCAGGACACTTTCCGTTATAGTATTTCTGTGTTCACTATACATTTTGTAGCTGTAAACTTCAAGCTCGTATGTGATGAGCTGCCAGGAAACTGCCCTATGCATTTTTATACTACACCTGAGGAAAACACCAGGGTTCAAGTCTCTACCATGGTTCCATGTGTGCAGGGCTTACATGTTCTCCCAGTGTCGTTGTGAGGTTTTCTCTGGGTACCAACTGCTTACCACTCGCAGTTCAAAAACTTGCAGTATGTAATGCAGTACAAAGCATCCTCAATGCTTATATCGACCATTACAAAGCATTATAAACGTTAGAAACGTATCTATAGTGCATTATAGATGAGAGCTTCATATAAAGCATTCATAATAGACATGGCTATAATGTGTTATGGCTTTTTATAAATATTTATAGCCTTGTTTATAATGCTTTATGAATGCACTATTATTTGTTATGAATTTGTTTAAAATTACTAAAACACGGCATTAATAAAGTGTTACCAAAGCATTATATTGACATTGACACAATACTACTATTTAAATTTGAATTTGTTTGAATGTGAAACTGCTGCAATTCATCTGAAATTAAAATAAGGTTGAATTATTAACCAAGGTACCTCTGAATTCCCAACAGTAGTTAATTATCTAAAACTCTGGCCTTCAGGAGATCCCCAAGTAGCGATATTGAGGTGAGAGCTTAAAAATAACCTTTAAATATATTAATAGAGTTCTGTGGCAGTCACTTCATTTTAAGTACTATGTTTAATCATTCTCAGGCTGGAGTCTTTTTCATGGTTTAACTAAATGTTTAAGTGTTTGACACATGGATTTTTGATTGCATGGATTGTCTCTGAATAAAATTAAACAGTGAAAAAAACAAGGAACCATGACAAATACATAATGAACCAAAGATATACAAAGAAACATTAATGTCAAATTATAAACATAAGGAAGCCTGGATGACACAACCCATTAAGCCATATGGCAGTCCTGGGAACAGGAGAACACATTAGGAGCTACGGACATGGGACGGCCAGTGACACCTCCTGGCCAAAGAAGGAACAGGCGTAAACAAGGACTGATCCTGACAGCTTCCAATAAACAGTTAGCTCGTTAATCTCCATAGTGGCCATATCATTTTTTCCCCATAACCTGTACACTTCTAATTTATTACTGATTCTGTTAAATTACCATTGTGATGAATGTACTTGAGTCTTACGTGTGAAAATAGTACACATGTGAAATAAAACAGCATGGTTCATATAAAGCTATCAATCATTTCAATTATATGTAATGCGTTATTTTTTGATTTTGTTAACTACAAGTCAGTGTTTTTACTTTTATGAATATGACCACATTCATACTGAAAAAACACACTTGACATATAAGGCCTTCAAGGGAAAAGCCTATAGGATAAAAATAAAACATTTTCCTAGATCTCATGTTTTACCATATGTGATTACATAAGGCTCTAGTAGGAAATACATGTTTATTGCGTGTTGTTTCTCTCCACATTCATTTTATTAGACATGAAGAGATTCTGTGAGATTAACTCAACTATGTTATGTTCTAAGTGAATGCATCGACTGAAAAAGAATGTTTCCTTTTCAAAATATGTATTCTAGTTATGTGGAAGGGTCTCTGATTCAACTGAGCTCATCCAAAGAATTATGCATAAAAACTAATACTGACAAAATATAAATTTAATGTGCATCATACATATATACCCTTACAAAAGTTAAATGTTTGTGGCAGATTGGTGGCAAACGTATGGCTAATTTGCAGCAAATAAATTTGTTTGCCAAAAGTGTTGCCATGAGTTTGCCAGTGTTAGCCACTAGTGGCAAACTTGAAGCAACATTCTAGCAATAATGAGAAGTTTGCCGCTACTGGCAAACATGTTCTCCAGTGATAACCCACCACAATTGGCTAGTAGTGGCAAACTTCTAGTAACCTTCTAGTGACAAGTTTGCCATTAGTGACAAACGTGTCAGCTGATTTACTAGTAATGTTTGCCATAGATAGCATTTCTGGCAATAATGGTATATTATTCATAATTTTCCAGTGTATGCCTTTTCAATTGATACAGTTTGCCACAGCAAAATATACAATTAAAGCCAATTACATTAAGAGATGTACTCCGTAGGACATGGGTCTCATTATAAGGTCACTTGGTAGCTGTATTGCATAACTTCTCCCCAGACACTGTACAAAATTTCTGTAGGAGTTCTGTTGTTTATTGAGCCTAGTAGCATATTCATAATAATTTTCTGGTATAATCTCAAGGAGTGAAGGTAATGACTGTATGACATTTATTGCACTCATGATTTGTAACTCAGTGTGCTGGGTCCCATAGAAAAGCTTGCATAATTTACTGTTTGTACCTTCAAATGCAAAACAAGAATAAAGCCAAAGATTCCCAGGTCCAGTTACAAATGTAAAAGCAAATGTAAGTGTAAGGTACAATACCTGAGGTGACAACATATGTCAGAAGTTCCTGACTCCTTTGTATATTAGTTTGTGATATGATTTCTCTAAAAAGTATGTAAATCCCTTCTGAAAAAGCTGTGTAATAACAAAAGTATTCTGTTGCCATTCAGACAAAATATAGAGTAAAGGAATAAATAAGACCTCAGCTCAGATGCTTTCCAGTACCTGATGTGTGAACTAATAGCTATGGGCACCCTTATTATGAATCATGGAGGTTTGATGTTTCTTAACCTTTGGTCAACAACACTTACAGAAAGGAAAAGAATATACATACATACATCCTTGTGATTGGAAAAAGCACAATCTCAAGAGAAGCCTAGTCACTCCTAGGAGAACTGCATGAATATAATTTATTCCTGTTCCCTTAAGATAGTCATTAGAAAAGATGGATCATTCATACAATTAACCACGTGCATAGTTCTAAGAGCTTCAATAGCATCCTGAGCACTTTGGGAGTGCAGGAGGCAGCTGGCTTAAATGGAAAAACAAGGATATTTCCATCACTTTCCATCATAAATGTTTCCCCACACTGAAGGCATTTGTGATAGCTGAAGTTTTCATTAAACTCATTGAGATGAAGCAGCACACTTTTAGCTGGGTCTGCTGTACCACATATTAAAAATGCCTTACATGTAGTCTGATGACCACTAATGTTAACATCAATACCATTTCCAAGATGAATCAAACTTTTATGAAGGGGCTCATTTCATAAAGCAGGGGAAAAGGCTTAAATGTTACCGAATCATATTGCATAAATTAGCATGTTCCTCTTTCTGTTCATGGAGATGATAGGGCAATTAATTTATCTGAAGGTGTAGTGGCCATACTGAGAGTTTTGAACTTTTGAAAACAGACACGCCATCTGTATTCCACATAAGGGGCACTTGTGGATAACACTTTTACGTAGACACTCCTTCTATAGGAATAAAAACAACATTACAAACATTAGCAATATATACGATGGATGTTATATACTCCATCCACCGTATATATCTTCATTGTTTGTAATGTTATCTTTCTTCCTAGAGAAGGAGTGTCTTAGCTAATGTACAAATTCACTACATCTAAAAAAGTTCTTCAATTGTTGTTCAATTGGTATTTGTATAAAATACAACGTGTATTTTGAGGATGTTATATTTAACATATACAACTTAATTGAACATTTCTGAGCATCTGGATTTATTCTGGTGCAGCAACCTGAGCAGCAGTGATGCTTAACAAGTGGATATTTCACATGGGCAAAGAATCAAAGTACATCTTAAAGTAGTAAAGATTTTTAACCGAAGATGTACTGATAGTGACACGCAATGAGAGTGAACAAGTCATTCAGTTGGTTTCCACTTACAGTACATTGTGTGTCATTGTGAACAGGAGAATCAGTAACATACTGTTATCAATAGACATTGTGCAACCAGAGTATATAGGAACATCTATGAGGGAGATTATTTCAAGTTTATGAACCAAAAAGACTTAATTACTCTGCATATGTCTCTTTTCAAAATATGTCTAGGTGGTTTATCTGTCCATCTATTTTCTGAATCAGCTTGTTCTATTCAGGGTCACGGGGGGTCTGGAGCCTATTCCAGACGCTATGGGCACAAGACCGGGAACAAGCCAGGATCGGGCACCAAGCCATCACAGAGCACACTCACACACACACACACACCTATGGGCAAATTGGTACCTCCAATTATCCTCAGCATGTTTTTGGATGTTATTTTAGACTGTGGGGGAACCAAAGTACCTGCAGGAAACCCCACAATGACATGGGGAGAACATGCAAACTCCACACATAGAACCCTGGTCCCATGCATAGATGTGAGGCAACAGTGATAACCACTGCACCACTATGCTGCCTCTCATGGTGTTCAGAGGATATGTTATACACTTCAGCCTCAAAGGTGGACAGAGTTCAGAAGCAGATTCAAAACAAAGCCCCTCAGCAAGTCAGAAGGCAATCAAGGACTCCAAAACTCCATGAGGATTTTACCCAGCTTCCTGATGAAAGTAGACAATTATACATAAATGTCTGAAACAATCGACTTCCACACCTATGCTATTTAGTACAGTCTTACTTTGTTGCACATCCTTCTGTCGCTGTGGTACATGATATGTGATTTAACATGACATTTTCATCTCTAAAGATATGGACCATTTGTCTTCAGGATCAGCAAGTGCCATCACCCAAAAACTGATCAGTCCTTTTTTGTGACTTCACTATAGACTGTGTATGTTTTCTTTTATTTCAAATGGATTTGAATAGCTCTGAGTGCAGTGCGTGAAGAACATGTGCTTAGGTCTTTGGTAGGATCTCACACACACACAAACAAGCATGCGTGCATGCACACGCGCGCACACACACACACATACACACACAAAAGGCGATTCAGAATACAAGGCAAAGGAAGGCCAGCATTACACAACTAGTATGACTCAGAGATTTAGAACCCTAGGAATAACAACCTGGACCTTGATTTAACATCTAGACTTGAGCAGGCTGGTACTCCTACTCTAAGAAGGGAGGCACACTTAGAAACCAATAAGGGTGGGGCAGAACTGAAAGACTAAAGACAACCTGCATGTAGAGCAGCAGCGAAAAGGGGAGAAAGAAATAGCATCTCAATCATCTGCATGCAAAATTCCAGTTTTGTTCTGTTATTTTGTCTTTGTTTTATGTTAAGTGTAATGTCTGTCGTGCATTTGAATAAACTAATGCCTATACTGGCTGAAAGACTGCCTCAGAATTAAGTCACTGGTGCCAACCACCCTAAACTATTAAAAGTCCTAAGTTTGCCCTGAATTAGCAATGAGCAAGACTCTCACTACGGCCTGCTATAAAGGTGCTGCATTACCTGGTTAGAGCTACGTTCAATGGAGGAACGTTCTAACCCAGGTGAAGTAGATATACCATAATTCATCAATTCCATTCATTTCCTGGGACTAAATCTTCAATTAGTTGAATAGTTTGGACTTATGTAATATGGTTTATTGAAGAAACCATCCATTCAAACATATTAATTAATATTTAATTTAATTTATCAATTAATAATTAAATTATAATTCATTTCCTTACATTTTGGCGGAGGCAAATTATTAGAGCTAATTTTTCCTACACTCCTTCGGAAAGTTGTCAGAGGCTTTTATTGCTGCTGTTATACTTTCCAGATGGAAGAAAAGAAGAACACAGGCAACTCTGAGGACCAGAGGGACTTTTTTCCTCAGTTTCTGATGGCAACTGACCCCACACAGCAGCCTCCTTCTCCTTCACCACACCCCCCCCACACCCTTTTATGCACGGCCTAAAATCACAACATGCAATTTAGATGACATAAAAATTGCGAAAGCTTGTCAATAAAGTAAAGAAATACTGCAGTTGAAAGAGCAGTTACTGAGGCTGGAGGAGGACTTGGCTGTTTTACGAAGGCAGGCTGGGAGGGGTCAAGAAGGTAAGGATTTCTCATTCTTATATTTTACTTTTAGATAATAATTTCAGAATGCTCAATAAAGTAAGTTTACATTTGCAAAGACATATTATCTCATTTGGATCTAGCTGGATATGTAGGGGAGAGCCATTATTGAGTCATTTCATGCAATGATTACAAACGATTCATCACACACATTAAACTCAAATCACCTCTGGTCAACTGTTTGAAGTTGGTTCCACACAGACAAGGCAGAAACACTTTTTCTCATAGTTGTTTTTACATGAAAACATTACGTTTAATTTGTGTTTACCTACTTTTAATATGTTGCATATATTTCTGAAATTGAATTTTATTGGAAATATCCTGTTATCCTGTCTACATTCATAACTGTCATTTTTGTCTTATGTACAGACACACAGCTAAACTATTACATGCTAAAAAGAGGAGTACAGTTTGATGATGCTCCACACATAGTTGTTGAAACCTATTTTTGTAACTATTTACTTCTGTTACACATATCAATGTTCATGTTTCAAAGAAGGTGTGTGTTTTTTACATGCTCCAATTATCTCATATTTCAGATTACTCTAGATGCTGATCAAGAATGCCCCCAAGATTATGAGCTCATTGTGCTCACAAGAGTAGTACTTTTAAAAGCCTGGATGATTGCCACCATTGCAAAATGCAAGGACAAAGGGCTAAACTTTATGATAAAGAAAATGATAGATGGATTTTTTGACCCAGTGGAGCCAATCATGGCTGCACTGAGATGTGAGAACATATGAGTGGTTCCTGATATTTAAGTATTTAATAATTCCGACACTGAAATGTAAAAAAAAAATCGTTGTATCAGAAACTGATGTTTTCTCATTTTTTCTCCTCTCATAATTAAATGAATGCCATCAACAATCTGAGGATGAAAGACTCAAATTTCAATAAGGCATGGAACTCAAAAGTTCACACTTCCGAAAGGGGCGTCATCCTGAATAGAATCTAAAAAGTATATTAACATATGCTGCACAGATTCATGACTGATTTTAGCACTGATTTAAATAATGTTGACATTCTCAATTTTATGGTAACAACATTATATGGTGCAATGGATTGAGTGGAGTTTGAGATTAAATTTCATACCTTGCAAAAGTATTTAATGCCCACTTGAAAGTCATCATCATTTTTTGGATTACTGGATACTTTTCCCATATTTTCTCATTCAGTATTTTATTGTGAATGTTTATGATCTAGGTCAAGTATATTTCTAATGGCATTCTAAATTTATTTGTCCATTAACATTAGGTGCTTAGGGTCTTCAAAGTTTAATCAGTTTTCTGCTGTTGCTCAACAGATGCGAGCCACAACAGTATTGTATTACCCTGCATGACCTAATGAGGGTATATCAAATTTGTCATGCAAATCCTCTAGCAACAAAATTTGTTCCTTGCACAGGGTTTAGGTGATTTCTCTCTAGGAGTTTGTGCGCCTATATTTGTCCTTGTGCTGTTGTGTAAACCAGAATTGTATTTTTCTTTCTTGTGACCTTGGGGCAGTGCTGTAAGAATTTATTTCTCTGTATTTTGTGACTGAATGCTAACTGCAGCTGCCAACTCCTACTCTATTGGTGTATGCTCAGTTTGGTACATTTGTAGTCAGCGTGCACAGGGATACACAGATGTAAAACTTCTGTGGTGCACATACACATCGTGAGGACCACGCCGATTTGCATGATGCACACAGTGCACAGATCTTAACATTCTGCGGACACGCCAAGTATATCTTGGACTTTAATATTAATATCAGGACTGTGACTGGGACATTCACTTCACTATTATTGAGCCACTCCAGTAGCACATTCTTTTTTCACTTCTTTTTTAATCCAGAAAAAGGTGATGAATTTCAAGGGGAGTGAATATTTTTGCAAGGCATAATATATGTTTAGCTCAGCATTATGTAAATTTTTGGCCACATCTGTATCCATGTCTATTGCCCTTTTGACAAATAAGCATTGCAGATTGTAATTTTGGGCAATATAAGCACAACACATAGAATCGCACCACCAAGGTTCCATCCGAAGTTTATGGACATTGTCGTAATAATTGGTCATCCTCAACATGTCAGATTATAATTTGAACAGTGAAACGTTGCAAAACATCTTTGGAAGAATGAAACACTCTTTTCAAAAGTCTGTTGGGCATTCTTAATCTTTGATTAACAGGTTTCCAGAAATTGTATGAGGTCAGATTTTACATTTAAGCACTTGGAAAAAATGGTATTCTGTCACTGTTGTTGTTATAACCATAGACTTCAATGACAGGACTAGGGAAACGTACTTGAGCGCGGACTGAAATATACAGGACTAATCGGAAATAACATGAAACAGCTGGTAAACGTGGGAATTCCACACAAGGTTAATGAGAGGGCGTGGCACACAGAAGGATCATACGTCCAGTCATGACAGAACCCCACCCCCCCCAAAAGGTGCGCACACTGGGCGCGCCTAAGGTGAGCAAAGGGACGAGACCGGGGACCTGTAAAACAAAGTAAAAACATTAACGGGGCACTGGGAACAGGACGGACACACAGAACAGGCACAAAGACACAAACCAGGACAACAACTGAAAAAGGACAGGGAAAGCAGAGAGGCACAGGGGCACCAAAAAAGGAGACAGGGAAAATTCCAACCAGACGAACAAAGGGACCAGGAGTGAACAGAGGAGAGACAGAGGGACTAGAAGCAGACACAAGGGGCACAAAACTAAGAGGCTGGAAGGCCAAGGACGGGGGGAAAGGGGGAGCCCGAAGGAAACCCAGCAGGCAAGAGGCAGAAGCTGCAGGGGCAGCAGGCAACCACGAGGTCGGAGCCGGAGTGACCCACTGAGAGTTTAAGGTAGGAGCAGGAGGGGACCTTGTAGGGGGCAAGGAGACAGACGGAGGGACCTGCGGAGGAGGTGAGAACGAAGGTGAAGGGGACCTCAGCGAAGGTGAGGATGGAGGTGAAGCCATGGCAGGCAACGGCGCAGCCACAGCCGGCAAAGTTGCAGTCGATTGTCGAGTCGGAGTGGAGGGACAAGTCGAAGCAGGAGGACCTGCAGGTGACTGATGAGGCATTGGAGGCAGAGCCGAAGGCAAACGATGAGGCATCGGAGGCAAGGTCAATGGCAACTGACGAGGTGTCGGAGGTAGGGCCGAAGGTGACCGATGAGGGAAGAGGAGCGATGGTCCGACAGTCGGGGACCTCTTCAGGGACAGGAGCGAAGGGCATGGGAACAGAGTCCGGGGAATTAGGGACAGGGACTGGAACAGGCGGAGCAAGAACTTCAGGGGGCAGAGCAGGAGTCACAGAAATGGGGGCAGGAGTCACAGGAACAGGGGCAGGCCCCATGGGGGGCAGAGCCAGTGGGCCAGGAACCATGGGGACCGGAGCATGTACCACTGGTGCAGGAAAGGTGCAGGCAGATGAGTGTCGGGTGGCTGTAGGGAAGCAGTGGGATGTCAGGTACAGGTATAAACACCACAGGGCTCAGAATTGGGAGGGCAGGCATGTAGTAGGGCAGGCAGTGGAAAGGAAGATGACCCCTAAGAAGACTTCCGGTGTCTCCTTACGTCTTCAGCTTTTCCACTTCTTCCTCCCTCCTGCTTTGTGTGGCGGAGTCAGGGGCAACTCAGGAAGCTCCAGCAGTAGACCAGGGGGTATTCCTCTGTCCAGGGCCACCCGCCTCATCATGGACATAAGACAATGTCAACTGTGCTACACTGAGCACAAAGAACTATTTCAGGGTGTCTTTGGGGGCAGATGTAATGAACCTACATGTCAATGAACCTGCAGTGTGGACTCCGGTGTGCATTCCCGTACCGTTTAGCCAATCACTGCTTGGATATTTCTGTTAGAAATTAATTGAGATAGGAACAACAAATGTTCCAGTTCATGATTGTGTGGTCAATTTTTCTATTTTTTTTCCAGTCAAGGGGAGGGCTCT
>JABFEA020000110.1:25774208-25786870 GCA_019775915.2 Cyphomyrus plagiostoma
CACACCCATGTAAAGTGCCCTGGGACAACTCTGTTGTGAAGGGCGCTATATAAAAATAAACTGAATTGAATTGAATCCTGAACTCCCTTTTGAACTAGAGGTCTATGTCTCAGAGGTAGAAGTCAGTACATTTCTCAGGACATGGGACTTTCTTCCTGTATTTATTTTCTTGTTCCCACCACATACACATCTGACCAATATGCAGAATGAACATTCTCACATGTAGTGGTGCATTGTTGCTTTGCTTGGATTTTTCTGTGTGAAAGTAAATTGAACCAAGGGGAAACCGCTGTCAGGGTCAACGCCCATATGATTCTGTCCTTGTGTCTCTTCCCTATGTGGCCAGCAGGCATCGCTGGCCATTCCCTTTGTCCTCTCACTGTCTTTGGCCCTAGTGTGTTATTCCTCTTCTGTGTACTGGCGTCTGGCGCAAGGGGTTGAATTTGCAGCACAAAGATTCCAACCCTGTAGTCATGGGTTTAAGGCCAGCCTCAGCTGTTTTTTGTTTTTTTTTTTTCTTAGTGTTTATTAGTCCTCTGCTTCCCTGTTCTAGTTTATTCTTAGCTTGATATTGTTTATCCCTGTGTTTATTTTGTCTTGTTTATGGTTCACTGCCCCTGCTAGTTATGTTCAGTTATATTTGTTTCTTGATATTTAATCTTGGGGAGTATTTCCCTGTTTCCTTAGTTTCAGCTAAATTCCTTAGTTTTGTGTTCATTAGTGTTGGTTTCTTCACCTGTGTCTTGTTGCCCTGTGCCCTTGTTGATTGGTTGTTTTTGATTTACACCTGCCTTTTGTTAGTCCTCATTATAATTGTATTTAAGTGCCTGCCTTCATTTCATCAGTTGGTCATTGCTAGATTCTGTGTTTGAGACTCTGCCTGTTTTATAATCTTGCTACCTGTCAGTATGTTGATATGCACAGCTAAGCTGAGCTGTGGTTATAGCTCAACTATACCATTTAATTGGACTGTTGAGTATTTTAAAATGCAGAACATCTTTTTCAAACATTTTCCAAATTATAGTATTGTACAAATTGAATTGGAGGTCAGTAATTCAAATACACTATAATACTGTACATAAAAATTCAGGTCAATTAAATTTTATTTATACATCACATTTCACGGTGCTACGTTGTCTCAAAGTACTTACTGTACTTTTGCTGCTGCATCTCAGTGGCTTGTTTTGGTGGTTTATCATAAGCTTTGATTTGTCCATTCATAGAAAATGACACTCTTTTTCCCCATCATGTTTTCTATGCACACAGAATTAGCCTCAGGTAGCTAGCAGAAGCAGACAGGTTACCTCAAGGCAAAGCAGAGTGATCTAAGTAAAGTTATTTTAAAAAAATAAATAAAATCACAGCGGTTCTATTTTTTTCCATATGTTGTCGTGCATAAAAATCCTCAAAATGAACACTCTAACTGGAATACTCGATTACTATAAGCAAATTATTTAAATAGTTTTTAAATTGGAATTCTGTCCCAAGGTTTTTGATCCATGTAAGCGGTTGGTCCCTATAACTGTGATGACTAAGTGGTTTAAAACATTTCCATTTTAATAGTACATAAAAAAACAATCTTCACTATCTTTAAAGACCATGAGTGAGTTTCTCAAAGCCTTCTTAACATTACGTCATTAATAACATAACATAGAACTTACAAATGACGTAGTGTTAAGAAGGCTTTGGGAAAGCTAGATAGACCCCAGAAATTCCCGCGGTTTTTGACAGCACACCCTAATTCGGTCTTTTTTTTTTTTTTTTTTTTTTTTTTAATTCGGTCTTGGTTTGGACTCCTCCGACAAACACAAACAACAAAAACAAACTGGAGTACTTTACATAGAAAATCTACAGAAATGAAGTGTGTGATTATTTGTATTGGTAGCTAGCAGTACGAAGCACAGAAAATAAATTGTATGTGCTTGGATGTATGAATGGGAAGAATGGTCTAATTACTAAGTACTAATTACAGATGCACTCACAGCACATTAGCTGGCCGAATTAGGGAGATGTTTCGTGAAAGTGTGTGTAGCATGCTACCTCTACTGCTCCATCTACTGCTTCCACAAGCTTGCAGAGTACACGAGTGTCACTCTTGCATCATGGTCCTTCATTGTACAGTAATACTGGTTACTATCCAGAGCCCATTTTATCACCAAACAATTCTTCTCTCTGGTACAATATCTCATCCCTGGTGATAGAAGATTGCAACTCGGGTAGAGCGCTGGCGATTGTTCTCCCTCCCTCCTTTGTGCCTACACTGTGGAAAAAATTAAGACAAAGCTCTTTTATGCATACATTTATTTTCACTGTCACCCTCTAGATTTTCACAGGAAGCGCAGATGGGAAGATACACCTAACTTACAAAAGGACACACTTTTTCGATTCCCTGATAAATGTTCAGACATAATTAATCAGGGAGCTGAAATTATTGACTGCATCATTTTGTTTATGAAATATGCCGACTTTCTAAAAAACACTTCTTCCATGTCAAGTACTCAAAATGAGCTAGAGAAGATTGACAACTCAAGAATTCTTCCATATTCTGTGTGGTAATAGTAATAGGAAATTCTGATGATCATGAATTTGGTGATACTTCCTGCTGATGATCATTCATGGGAAGAACTCTCCATTATAGCGGCTTCCTCAAACAAAAACAATGGAACTATGAAGACATGCTGTATAAGAATGTGCAAATTCAGAATAGTCTGTAACACCACAAGGAAACTACTAAAAGCCAAGGAAGACTGTACTGATGTAGCCATAATGTTTGCATTTATAACATGATCAGCAGCTAAATTTTCCACGAGAAGTAGATAATATTATGCTGAACAACAAGCACGGAAGTGACTTTATCATAATAGCATGTTTGCACAAGAATTTTTACAAAGAGTGACAGTCTGTTAGTTGGGGTTAGGGTTAGGTGACTTGGAATAAAGCTTTCATTCAAACCACCTGATACTTAATACAATACACAGTTTGCTTCTCTTTACTATTGTCCTCAGTAACCATGCCCTGATCTCAAGTCCAATTCCCTGTGCGTGAGTCATATTTTTTATTCACGTTGAAATGGCTTTTCTTTTCATACTATCCCTTTGATCCACTTCATTAAATGTCAAGAACATCCATTATGCATATATCCACCTTACAATCACTTATGGTTATGATAGAAGCTACATGAAAAAAATACTTTGTTTGTATTAATTTATTAAAGAGTTTCTAAATCAAAAGTAAGATCTGTTGTCAGACCATGAAAGGGACAAGCGAAATTGAAGGGACAAGCAGGGCAGTTTCTTCCAGACAACATGGAAATGTGGAAAAACCACTCCGGTCTGCATAGCAAAGAGCCCCATGACACGGCATGAGGGAGTGAATAACTGGCTCTCATGGTGCATTGAAAGAAGGCAGTACATGCCTAACAAGCCTGCAATCTAGAGTATAAAAATTTGAAAAGCATGCTTTGTGTAGTCAATCATTTATCTATACCAGAGGTAAGTAATCTTACCCAGAAAGGGCTGTTGGGTATGGGAAAGGGCTCCAACTCTCTAATTAGATTATTAATTACAGGAGTGATTGGCTGAAGAGTCCTCATGCCTGGGTTTGAACAGCTGACCTAAAGATTATCCCAAAAACCTGCATACACACTGGCCCTTTGCTGGTAACATTGCTCACCCCTGGTTTATACTGTAAACTCATCGGGGGGGACATTCAAGAAGAATTAGAGAATCTGGGTGGTGCTACATACAGTATGTGCTGCAAGGTCATTACCTACCATTTGACATATTCTTCATTTCCTATTAACCTGGAGTCAAGTAACATGAGAGACTGCTAACTGTATTGGGAACGGTAAGGAAAAATAATCCGGATCTGCCCAATTATGTTCTGAAGTATGATGACGAACAGCCACAATGTTTTGATCCTGGCGTTGGCAACCTTGGTAATAGCAACAGTGATGGGCAGCTTCTGGCAACTGACTGTCCATTGTAGATTGAGGCACCTAGGACACAGGATACACCAATCAATACAGGTGCCTGCAAAAACATACAAAGTGTCTGACATGCCCTGCTCCCTGACATGACAATATGATAACATATATTGAATGTGAGAAATTTATTGTTGGATGTATTATGGTATATAATTGTACCAACCAAAAACATTGAATTTGTCCTGTAGTGAAAGATAAAATTGTCATATCTTTTATCAGTATAAAAGCTCAATATAAAAAGTTTGACAGTATCCCTAGCCTTTTTAGCTTTTTGAACTTTTTACCCACTACTCTCGCAAATTTCAGTAATTACTATGTTTCAAAATCTGGTTTAGTCAGTTCAAATTGTGTATACATTATAATATTAATTAAAAATTTATGGCAAGTGTCACGAGAGGAGCTGCATCTCTGAACTGTGGAATAATAATGGAATGTTAATGGTATGATGGTAAGAGAGGCTGCAAAGGCGCTGGAGCCAGGAGCAGCGCTAGGATGCATCACAGTCATTGCGAGCGTGATCATTTTCAGCAGTAGGGATGCACTTTGAAAAGACCCCCAGAGGCAACAAAGTGCTTGTGTGGGAAAATATTCTGTGAGAAATAGAAGCACAAGGGCACTGTAGTCTGATAAACAACTCTGCCAGGGTAATGGGGTGCTGAAAAAACAAATGACATAACCTTGCACTGTGTAATGCCTATTAATGCACATTAATCACTTTCATGTTTCATGATTACTTTACCATATACAGTGCATGATTCTTCTAAAAATATAATTTCTTAGTACTCAAAATGTGTCTAGCTTAGATTTATAGAAAACTAGTCATCAGAAGAGAATTAACTGTTTGTCTCCACAGCTTTCACTTGCATACAGTATTTTAATTGCAATGGTTATTTTCTTCTGTTTTCAAGGCAGGCTATGGTTCAGTTTTGGCATGCTTAAATCCTGCTGTTTTTCATCTGAAGCGGTCAGTAAAAACAACTTACATAGCTAAAAACATCTCATTACTCCTAGTCAGCTTTACAGAGAAAGTGTTCATAGCTATTTACATTATACTTGCAAAAATAAGAAAGACATTAGTAATGGCATGACAGTAAGAATGATTGCCAATAGTGCACCTTTCAGGCCATATGTTAACAAGATATAGTAAGCAGTCCCATCAAAATATGAAAGGAAGATTAATTTCTCTATACTTTTTAAAAATATTTTTTCCAGTTTGTCTGAAAGGGGAAGTACATGCAGTCAGTACTATCAACATTCCATTATTATTCCAAGTACAGTCAGTCCTGCTTCAATGCATATCACATCACAAATCTGTTCTAACAAGATTGATATATTGGGACCCAAGTACAGCAAACTTGGAATTGCATTTGTATTTGCACAATTTTCTGTCAGAGAGAAGAGCATTATGCGAACTATAACACCATACAGTCTTACATAGAAACACTACCTGCAGGCAAAAACAGCTATCCAAGTGAACAATAGTGATGTCTAATTCATGAACAAATGGTTCTTTTGAACTAGCACTTTTGAGTGAATTGATTGAACTGGGTTTGAAATAAAACAAAATCAAACATTTTGTACATCCACACATTGCAAAGGTCAAAATCTTAGAATATAAAAAACAAAATATGTCAAATTATCATATAAAAACACACAGCAACCTGTTAATTCATTTATATATGCTTTGTCTATAGCCATATTGCCTTCAGTGCCCCTCTGTATACCGTAACCCGCTGTATTTGTGCTGTGTGCGTACCTGGCCGCAGGTGCCCCTCTGTATACCGTAACCCGCTGTATTTATGCTGTGTGCGTACCCGGCCGGAGGTGCCCCTCTGCATACCGTAACCCGCTGTATTTGTGCTGTGTGTGTACCCGGTCACAGGTGCCCCTCTGCATACCGTAACCCGCTGTATTTATGCTGTGTGCGTACCCGGTCACAGGTGCCCCTCTGCATACCGTAACCCGCTGTATTTATGCTGTGTGCGTACCCGGCCGCATGGTGCCCCTCTGCATACCGTAACCCGCTGTATTTGTGCAGTGTGTGTACCCGGGCGCATGATGACTGTGGTTCACCTCTCCCGACTCTAGACAATCGACAGGTTGGCGAGTTCAACACTTTGGGCTGAAGCAATAATCACCGTCTGGTCAGATAACACATGAAGCATTTGGCCGGATGCCAGCTTTTCGATGCTATACAGACATTCATTTACGCCCATTATTTGGTAAGAGGATTAGTAGTATGGCTTAAATATTAATGAGATGCATTTTGTGATACCCAAAAGTTAGTAATCTGTATAAACTTTATGTTTCTTAAATTCAATTAGCGGAACACCCCACATAATACTGTTTTGGTATACTACGGTTTGTATACAGTACCTCAGTGCAATATGCACTGAAGTCGCGGTGAAGAAGAGCAGCCACAACATCATTTAAAAGAGATGTTGTGGATAAACAAGGTAAAAAGACATTGGTGGTGTGGTGGTACTTTTTGCAGTTGAAAGTCTGACACATTTATTAAACATAAGGATATGCCATATTTATACTAATAATGACTTCTGGAGGTCATACAAAACCTCATTAATATTTTATACTACTATATTATAGTACTATAATTATACTAGTATATTATACTACTATACTACTAAACTGCTTAAATTGTGGGTACAAATAAATGTCCATGAACATGTCTGAAACCCTGGTGATTATTGTGCCCAGCCCTACCACTGGTATCACTGTTTTTTATTATTTAAATCATTTTTTTAAATGTAAATTACTACATTCTGAAGTCACATTCCCCTAACCATGTTTTTCCCATTGGATATGTATATTTCAGTATGTGATTTTTGTGAATGCGAGGCCTGTTTTCCACCCCATTGTCATAAACAAATTTCAATATATGCTGAAGTGGAATATATTTATAATGAAACAAAAAATAGTACTATATAGCAGTTTCTTATTTGATTGCATTTCCAGCCATTTTAGTTGTTGTTTGTTTGTATAGCTAATATATAACTTTATCACCGATAGTGTTATGGCATGGCAAAAGGACAATCCACGGTGTGGCTCTCAGAACAAAAGTAGTTTTATTTTTTTTTTAAATGAACAGGAGCATATACAGCCAACACAAGGCAAGCATCTATGAGGAAGAAGCAGAAAACAAAGGCAACATCACACAATGACCGACTAAAGACTAGAGCATGGGCAAGCACTTAAACACATACGTAACAAGGATCAACAGGAGACAGGTGTGGGCAGTTAACAAGCACTAAGAAGCATGAAGCCCAAGTGAGGCCATTAGATATCAAAGGATCAAACTCCAGGACAGACTAGATAACAAGGGTAACTGAACATTACTACAAACAGGCAATAAAAACTGGGGGCACAAACAAGAAACTGCAACAGAAATACACATAAATTATAAACCCAAAACAAAGAGAGCAGGCTGGATGACAGGGACGCCTGCTTAGCCCATTAAGTCACACACCAGCCCGGAGATCAGTGGAAACACACTTGATGGCCAGACAGGGAACTGACATATAGAATGAGGCAGGACAGAGACTGATACTTTACCCCCAATTACTATACGAACACTTGGCGTGCAAAGGATACGCAAAGACAGTTGTAGGATAATGGAGACAGGGAACAAAACCAAAGACCAGGGTCAGCATGGAGCTAGACATAGGGACCCTGAAAACCTAGGGACAGGACAGACTGTAGCAGGACATAAAACCAAAGGGGCAGTCATACAAACAGATGAAACAATAGGAGCTGGATCAATGCAATCAGATTGAGGAACACTATAGGGAACTGGACCTGGGGGCTGGGGTACCATGGAGGACAGATTAAATAAACAACAGGATGCGTGACAGGGGGACACCCAACAGGTACATAACCAGGGGGCTTAAACAAGGACCAAGGCAAATTATGGGAACCGAAAGACTGAGAAATAAATAGGATAATAGCAGGAAGGCAAGGGATCAAACAGAGAGAAGGATTCTGGGAGGTGCAGGGCCAGACTGGAGACTATGGGACATTGGGGGTCTAACGATGTATGGGGAATCAGACACGGGGAGCGGGGCGTAACAGAGGGATACACAGCTAGCCTGTGGAGCGGCAGCACAGGAGCTGGCGAGGACAAGATGGAAGCGGACGAAAACAGAACAGCATTAATGGGAGTAGGAGCCACTGCCCCATGGGGGCGTAGAAAAGGGCCTGTGGTTGCTTGTAGGGTTTTTGACAGTGGGTCTGGGGGACTCAGATGTGTGTTTGGGACACACAAAAAAAAGACCATGATTGGAGTCTACTACCAGGTGACCTCAGATGCTGGATCATTCCAAATAATTCGAGGGGTTCCGAGAACTTACCCCTCTATGTCTGGGTCCACAGCACTCCTTGTTTTGGGCCAGAACCAAACCTGGGGCCTCAGGCTTCATGGACTATTGCCCTGACCTGAACATCACTAGGTCAGGTGAGGGTGTGAGGGATGTATATCAAAGCATGAGAAAGTGATTATTAGTGTGATTTAGTCATTGTGTTGTGTGGCTGTCAGAACAAAAGGGGTTTTATTTAAAAAAGCTTAACTCAAAAAGGAAACTAGAAAACAAATGGCCCATGAAGGCTCAGCAGATGAACACCTAAACAGAAACTAACTGGGAAGCAGGTTGCAAGGAGCATATATGCTGGACACAAGGCAAACAACCTCTACCCCCTGTGGGAAACACAAAGCGTAAATACAAATACACACAATGACCAACTGAAAACAAGAGCACGGGCAGACACTTAGATACATACATGATGGGGTTCAACGACAGGAGCTGACATACAGAATGGGGCAGAACAGGAACCAATCTCGACATATAGTCTTTAATTTCTTTATAAACAGGGCAGAAATACTAAAATACTTTGCAATCAAAGTTAATAAAGCAATTAATCCAGGAATCTGAAGATTTTTTCTAGTGACAAACTGCAGGTAAGGGTAAACAGGGGTCCAATCAGAGTTAGCTGGTCATCCTGTAGATCTGTAAGTGTTTATATGCAGCTCATCTATTTCTCATAAAAACAAACACACCAAGGTATAGTGCAGTATTTTTTTAGTCAATATCAACTGACCTATGCCATGACAATTATAGTGCTTGTGATTTTTACACTTCTTCATAAGTGCACAAGGGTGTCTACAGGCACATGCAAAAACATGCACAGTAGGGGTGGGATTAGCACCACCAACCATTGTGATGTGAGAGAGCAACACTATCTATTGTGCCATCCAGCATATTAGGCCATATGCCTCAATGAGAGTTGAACACTATTTTGATTGTGGTGATACGGACAGATATTTTCACATGCCACAATACGGACTTGAATGTCAGAGTTGAATAACATCTGTATTTGTATGATTTCTAATATTTAATTTTTAATATAAAAATGCTTCAACAATAAGGTCTTACAAATATTGCTGAATTAGTTGTTTTGTTTTCAAAAATTCTAAAGGTATAAATGTTTTTTGCCGTCATCTTTTGCCTGTGAATAACATGGACAAGGATGGCTATTTGCATAATGACGATTTTTTAAAATAACATTTAAAATATACTAATTGAAAAAATGTAGTTGGACAGGATGTTGGTCCATTGCAGAACATACATAGGAATGCGGCTGTGTGTGTGTTTATGCTTATAATGCTATTAGATGGAAAAGGCTCAAATTACAATTATTCATTAGTCATTTGGTTGCATGTCTGTGTACCAATTGGCGATTCAACTATAACAGGACAATAATACCTCTCGAACAAAATTCATCCATCCATCCATTAACTTCCGTTTATCCGAGTTCGGGTCGCGAGGGCAGCAGTCTCAGCAGGGAAACCCAGACTTCCCTCTCCCTGGCCACTTCCTCCAGCTCCTCTGGGGGAATCCCAAGGTGTTCCCAGGCCAGCCGAGAGACATAGTCCCTCCAGCATGTCCTGGGTCTTCCACGGAGCCTCCTCCCAGTGGAACATGCCCGGAACACCTCACCAGGGAGGCGTCCAGGAGGCATCCTAAGCAGATGCCCGAGCCACCTCATCTGGCTCCTCTAAATGCGGAGGAGCAGTGGCTCTACTCTGAGTCCCTCCCAAATGACCATAACCTACCTAAAACCTACCGCAATCAGCAGCAAAAAGTTTATTACAAATTTTACAAAAGTTCCTTTTCAATATATTAAGTTATAATGAGGTGGGATATAATCAACACTACTAAAGGAGATTTTATTCTAATAATTTAAACAACCGGATTTCTAAATTATCCATTTTGGGGGTTAATGTTGGCGGAGAGCTGAATTGCACGTCTTACCAGCGCCAAATCCAAGCAGATTCTGACAGGAATTGCTGCTGAAACTCAAGAAAAAAATGCATTGCTGCTTGCAGCCACACCTACAACACTCAAGTAGGAACATTTGTGGTGGAACCATTAAGTACAAACTAAGCCAACGAAATACATATGTAAGTATAAATAGTCACAAATAATACATTTGCTATAAATAATTAAAAAAAAAAAAAACTGGAGAAGTTAATAAAATCACCAACTATACATTAACGTGGCTACATCTGCTCAATCCCATTCTGACAGATATACTCCACAAAGTATTTTGATCTAAGGGTGAAAAAAATCATTTCACAATCTTGGTAGCACACAATCGTGATCCAAGATCTAAATTGTGATCTATTTTCTGCAGCTACAGATTCCACTGTCACAGGTGCTCAGCTGTTTTGTACCAATAAGTATACCAAAATAGCATGTTGCTGGCAGGGTGGGGAAGGTTACATTTTAAAAAGTATTCTGATACAATTACTAATTACCTGGTGAAAAATGTATTCAGTAACCTAATCCAAGTATCACAATATTAAAGTAACACAATTTTATTCCTTCCCATCAGAGTCCTACACGGGTCCACTTTTGAACACCTGTACCCGCCCACATCTGCACAGTACAGCAACACACCCGCCCGTGCACCCATGATTATTTCAAAGTCCTGTTAACATTCCGCCCGTTACCCGCCCGTACCCATGATAAATTACAGTTATTTTTTCTATGCACCTCTCATCGTGACAAGCACTAGGCCTACATGAATTTTGAATTGAAATGAAAAGTCTGTATCAAATCAGACAGATCTAAGCTATCCATACTGTGATGAGCATGAAAGAGAGAACACAACGAGACGCTCCAGCAAGGATTCTTTATTTCGTGGGTCAACAAGCCTCGAAAAGCAGTTTTGCACACAGAGAATACAGCACCCCTACTGGTATGTGCTGATAACACTCTACAACACCACAAACACTGAAACGGCTCCCCACTCGCTAACGTTCTAGAGGAGGGAGACTGGTGAGAAGGACACAAATCATCTGTTTATTAAAACACAAAAAACTTTACCCACTACAATTCCCTACAGTACATCTATTTTATAATCACTCCCCCTCTAATCTTTCCCAAAACATAAACAAATACCCGCAATTTCCCCACATGCAAATTACTTCCTACCACAACGCCTCACAGGAGCACGAGTCCTGTAGTGCTGCTTGCTACGATACATCGTCTGCCGCAATGTAGTCTAATTAAGGTTACTGTGCAGGAACAGTATATCATCCACAGTCCCAGGTTTGAGCTGGGTCCTGCGTTCTTGGATGACAAATCCATCTGAAAAAAAATCTCTTATTGGCAGCAGTCAAAGCAGGGATTGAGAGTACACCCTGTGCGACCATTGCCAGATTGGGGAAGGTCTTTTCATGCTGCTTCCACCACAAAAGAACATGGAAAGAGTCCCCCTTGATTGGCTTGGGTTCGATGTAAGCTGAGATTTCGTCTCCAGTTGGTTCAGTGTCATCGCTGTAATCCTCAACATTGGACAAAAGATCTGATGGAGCCTGATGGGGTCTCTTCCCAACTGGAATCATGGCGTCCGTGCTGTGGCCTGGTTGCTGAAACCCCTTGTGTTTCTCATGGAATTCTGTTTAAAATAGACACCATAATAAATTTGATCAAAATAACAATGAACTTGTTCACAGCTACTCTACAACAAATGTGGGAATAACAGCATAAAACTACAGTGGTGCCTCAGAACTCGAATTTCATCCATTAAGAACTCCGGATTGAATCCTAAAAAGTTTGGGTTGTGATCGAATTTTCCCCATAAGAAATAATGGAAAACCAATTAACTGGTTACCGGCCCCAAAGAATTACATCTAAATACAGTGGTACCTCGGTTCTCGAACTCACTAGAACTCGAATTTCTTGAAAGTTGAACAAACCAGTCTGACCTAGAACTCAATCTGAATATCAGAAGTTGAACCGTGAATGCTGACCTAATATAAATTGTAAGCGCAAGGAAATGAGTGATACTACAATACAATTCTTACTTGAATGCCTTATCATAGACTGGATGATTAACCAAATAAAGCAGCGCAACATTACAGTAACAAAGAATAAATAAACCACTAACATATGTGTACTATTAGAGCATTTATGTCATTTATTTAAAGTTTATTTTACCAGGTAAATTAACTGAAACCAGTTATCACTGCTCTACGTGATATTGGGGAGAAGTAGCAGATTACGCATTGGAACTGCCTAGATTACAAACATCATGCGTGTAACTAAACTCTTCAGCCAATAAGGGCAAAGGTGTGTCGTCACAGAGGCGGTTCCAGTTT
>JABFEA020000110.1:25794577-25813386 GCA_019775915.2 Cyphomyrus plagiostoma
CACACGGGTGGAAACAATAGGAAATCACAAGAGGTAACGAGGAGGGCGTGTCACACGAGGGGCTGGAACGGGACGGAAGGCGCTGATCGTAACAACGTGAGGATCGAAGAGGGGCGCACATGAGACACGGGCAAACATACATGTCACAGTCAGGAATTACAACTATTAACACAACAGTACAAAAAGTTTGAACAGCAATAACACTACAAGAGGCTATATAGAGTTGCCTGCAGGCATGCTAAGATATACATGCTGGATCAGTAATTGCATTATGTCTTTTTCTGTAACTATAATGGAATACAGTTATTTTTCTATCCTAATTAAATAATGCTATTTTATGTATTCCATTACTTCTCAAGTGTGTAGCAGCAATTTCAACTGATGGAAATACAAAGTGATATTTCAGATAAAGGATTACTAAGGTAACAACGTTGATCCAAAAGCTGGAAATAGATGACCGGAGTGAACACCTAAAATGGCAAGCAGTCAGCGGAACCATTAACACCAGTTCTCGCTAAACAAAAAAGTGACCCTATGGGTTGCCGTCAATATTGGCAATAAAATTTGCCATAAAATGACAGGAAGAACGGATCAGATCATGCCACGGTTCAAATGAGGCAGGTGCATGGTTTGGGATGTCCAGTCAACAAAGTAACAAAATTAATTCCTACTAGATGGCTGCGCCGATTGGCTAAGTTATATCATGTGTTTCTATGACAGGGCCTCTTTGATGCATGATGTAAATCAGCGGTCACCAATCTTTTTTGCGCCACGGACTGGTTACACGTCAGACAATATTTTCACGGACCGGCCTTTAAAGTGTGGGGGTAAATGCGACGAAATAAAATGATACGATTGGCATAAAAACAAATATAAACCAAATAAAAATAAAACTCACCATTACATTGAATTAGTGGGAGCCCTGAGCTTGTTTCTCCGAAACGAGCCAGTCCCATCTAGGCGTAATCGTAGACAATGACACCCGAAGTATGCTCTTGATGTCCAATCTGCTCCGTAGCTTTGTTTTGGTCGCTGTAACCGCAGAAAATCCCACTTTACAAAGATAAGATGTTGGAAAGCGAAGCAGGGTTTTCAGTGCTTTTATGGCAATCTCGGGATATTCTGGCTTGATTTTTAATCCAGAACACCGGCAGAGTTGTTGTCTGAAACAAAGTTTTAAGGCCTCCGTCATTTGAAATCTCCAGCAGTTGATCCTCTTCTGGCAAGGACAGGCTCGATTCATGTGGTTTGTTCACAAATGGATCGCGGATCCATTCTTTCGCAGTTTGTGAGTCTTTTGTGGTTGGGAAGTACCGCTCAAATTCTTTGCAAAGCAAAGACAGGTGATTGTGCACCAGCTGTGAGAATGGAGGTTCAGGTTTAGTCTCTTCTAAAATCCCTGGTAATGTTTGAAACATGTCAAATATTCCTCTGTTCACTCGCCGTCCCCACAATTCCAGTTTGCCTTTAAATGCAGCTACTTTATCTGCCGTCTTGAAGACAGTTGTCATTTTCCCTTGAAGTGACAGATTGAGTTCATTGAGCAGGTTGAATATGTCGCATAAGTAAGCGAGTTTTGCGACCCAGTCCTTGCCACTGAAATGTGCTGCCAGTGGTGACTTTTTTTCTGAAAGAAATCTCTGCAGCGGCTCTCGTAAATCAAACACTCTGGCCAACGATCTCCCCTTTATATAGCCACCTTACTTCTGTGTGTAAGAGAAGACGTCTGTACTCTGCGTCCATCTCCTCACAAAGCTGCTCAAACAGACGCAAGTTAAGGGCATGTGCTTTGACGTGGTTAATAACTTTAATGACATCATTCAATACGCTGTTTAGTTCAGGTGACATTTTTCGGCTAGCCAGCATTTCCCTGTGAATGACACAGTGCGTGGCCTCACATTCAGGTGCAACCTCCTTGACCCGTGCAGTTAATCCAGAAAGCTGTACAGTCATAGCGGCAGCTCCGTCTGTGCATATACCAACACAAAAGGACCAATTCAGTTTTCCTGATATGTAATCATTCACGGACTTGAATAGTTCTGCAGCTGTGGTGTTGGTTGGCAACGATTGTGAACATATCTTCATGCACTTCCTCCTGATATATATATCGCACATAAACAAGTAGTATTGCCTTGTTGTCAATATCAGTAGACTCATCAACCTGGATTGCGTACCACGGCGATTTATTAATCCTCTCCAACATTTGTGTCTCAATGTCCTCTGCTATTTCATTTATTCGCCTATTGACAGTTGAAGCCGAAAGAGGAACCTGTGCTATCTTCCTAACTGCGGCCTCTCCTAGAAGTTCATGGCAAATGTCCTGTGCAGCGGGCAGGTTCAATTCTTTACCAATAGTAAAAGGTTTCTTGGCCTTAGCAATACGGTTAGCCACTAAGAACGATGCTCTCAGTGCACTCGCTTTTGTTAATGTGGTTGTGGTGGAAATCAGTAATTGCTTCTGTGCTTCTTGTTCACGTTTTTTTCTTTCAAAAAACTCCAGAGGTTTGTCTTTTAATGCAGGATGCTTGGTCTCCATGTGCCGAAGCAGTTTTGAAGGCTTCATTCCCTCGTTTGCTAGCCTGTCGCCACATATGATGCAGAGTGGGCTTGGCAAGTGAGAATCACCTGTGGCAATAAATCCATATTTTAAGTAGGACTCCTGATATTGTCTTTTAAATGCAGCTTTCTTTTTCTTGGAAGTCGCAGCCTCTTTTTCTTCTGTCTCCTCATTGGGCCTTTTCCCCTTTCTAAAGAAGCTTTCCAAACATCTCTGTTTCTTACTCATTTTTGCTAGCTTTGGGGGCTCGACTGGGGTAACATATCACATCACCGGGATGAGTGTCTTGACCTGAATTAACCTGTGCCAAGAGGCACAGACGCACCGACGGATGTAATTTGGAGAGAATCCCCAACTTTTTTATATTCTTAAAAAAAAAAAACAGCACTCAGACTCCGATCGCCGATAAAACATACATATATATATATATATATATTTTTTTTTTTTTCTTCTATGCGACCCGGTACCAAATGACCCGGTGAATGGCCCGGTGCCTGGGGACCTCTGATGTAAATAACAGTTCAATATAAGTATGGTGAATGAAAAAGTGAGGTATGAACCAGGTAGTGATGTATTATTACTGGCCATAAAAGTTTTATATGAAGTTTGGAAGTATTAGTAGGATGAGATAAAAGATCATGATCTCTATGATTCGCATGAAGAGTCCATGATAGACGTCTTCAAGGTCAATCACAGTATAAAATCATCAGATTGGTCACCCATATTTCAGACATTGTGTCTGTGCATGTGTGTAATTGACACATTACTGTCATGAATAGCACTGAAGAATCCCCATCATCATCACAGCCATGCCCCGCGGGGGGATCTGATCAATAGGGCTTCTCCAAGGTTCCACATCCTGTCAACCAGTTTTTCTACCAATACCAGTTGCTCCCTTTCCGGACACTTTTCTCTCAGCTGTGTCTTGTTCTTCCCGGATTCGGTTTTCCCAATATTAGGCAACTCGGCTCTCCGATCGGTGTGACATCTTCATGGTGTGCCCTAAGTTTGAGTGTTTTTTCCCGGCATTTGTTTATCTGTGTTCTGACCTCTGCTACGTTTCTTAGACTCCGAGTTTCTGCCTGCCCCCCTTCTGGACCGATGCCAATCACCTGACCTCTACCTGGACTCTCGACCGTGGTTTATGCCTCTGCCTCTTTCCGGACTGACGTCAATCATCCAACCTCCCCGCCTGAGTTTCGGCTACGATTTCGGGCTAAGCCCCGGGTACCTCTGACTTCTCTGTGGAGAATATTAATTAAACAGCGAGACGTACAGCAATGCCGCATCAGTGTCTATCTTCTTATAATCTCAACAGAAGATCTCACCTCTAAGATGGACCCAGCGGATCAGGACGGAGTCCAGCGTGTTACGGAAGCCCTGGGACTGCATCATTGGAATTATTGGCAATCAGGGAGTCCCTGGAGACGTTCCATGCAGGCTTGACGGGATTAGCTTCCCAGCTCCAGCAGCTGTATTCTAGTGCCCTCGACGCTTCGGTAAGCAGATTGATGAATGAACCTCGATTGTCACCCTCCAGTCAATACAATGGGGATCCGGGTTCGTGCCAGTCCTTTTTGACACAATGTTCAATCATTTTCCAACTGCAACCCTCCACCTAAGCACTCCAAGGTCGCTTATGTTATTACCCTGCTCACCTGACCAGCAAGAGAATGGGGGACTGCAGCCTGGGACACCGGCGCTTCCTTCTTCTCCCCTACGTACTATATTGTCAGCTGTGCTGTCATGGGGGAACCAGCAACAGTCACTGGCTGCCCTTATTGATTCAGGGGCCGAGGACAGATTTATAAGATACCGCCCTGGTTCAGCAGTGGAAGATACCTGAAACACCTATTCAGGTGCCCCTGGTAGCTCAATCCCTCAAGGCAAGTGACTCACGCTACTATCCCGGTGAGTCTCCGTTTGTATGGCAACCATGTTGAGAGTATTTCTCTGTTTGTGATTGACACCCCACAGGTCTCGTTAGTGGTCGGTCACCCTGAGCTCCTCAGACATAACCCTCAGATCGATTGGGGAAAGGGTTTAATGCCTGCCTGGGCCCCATCGTGCTATTCTCACTGCCTATGCTCTGCCCGGTCACCTGTGGCATCTACAGCCCCTGGGAAGGCCCCGGACCTTTCCAAGATACCTGTTGAATACCAGGACCTTTAAGAGGTGTTTAGTAAGTCCCAGGCGTTGGCTCTTCCACCTCATCACCCTTTTGATTGTTCCATCGACTTGCTCCTGGGTACTATTCCACCTTGGGGATGTCTATATTCCCTTTCTGCTCCAGAGAAGACAGCCATGGTGGAATACATAGGACAGTCGTTAGCAGCCTACATTATTCCACCATCCTCATCACCCGCAGGGGCGGGTTTCTTTTTTGTTGGCAAGAAGGATGGTTCACTCCACCCTTGTATTAATTATAGAAGTTTGAATGAAATTACTATTAAGAACTGTTACCCTCTGCCATTGTTATCTTCTGTCCTGGACCAGTTACAGGGGGCATGGCTCTTCACGAAACTTGACCTGAGGAATGTGTACCATCTTATCAGGATCAGGGAGGGTGACGAGTGGAAGACCGCGTTTAACACACCCACTGGACATTATGAGTATCTGAAGATGCCTTTTGGTCTTACAAATGCTCCTGTGGCGCATCGGTTCCTGCAACGCTGTCATCGCACTTGGTGTCTAGCCTATTCGTTGTTGCTACGGTCCACAGCACGGATGGAGCGCTACGCAAACAAGCACCGTTCACGCACGCCTGTCCACCGGGTTGGGCAAAGGGTTTGGCTGAGCACCCGTTACTTGCCTCTACATGTCCAGTCCCGTAAGCTGGCCCCTCGTTTGGTTGACCTGTTTCCGGTCTCTTAAGGTTGTCAGTTCCTCTATGGTACGTCTTCGGCTTCCACGTTCCATGCAGCGCGTCCATCCGGCTTTTCATGTGTCCCTGCTTCGACCTCATGCGAACAGCCCTCTGGCTTGCCCAAGTTTACCTCCACCCCCGCCCTGATTGGTGGATGGGGGCAAAGTGTACACAGTCCACCAGCTGTTAGATGTCCGCCGCAGGGGACGGGGCCTCCGGTACCTGGTAGACTGGGAAGGTTATGGCCCTGAGGAATGCTCCTGGGTGCCAGCCCATTTTGTTCTTGATCCCTCGTTGATTGTGGACCTTCATCATCATCATCATCCGGACTGGAGGCGGTCATCGGAGGGGGGTACTGTCATGGATAGCACTGAGGAATCCCCATCGTCGTCACAGCCACGCCCCTCCGGGGGTTCCAATCAATAGGGCTTCCCCGAGGTTCCACATCCTGTCAACCAGTTTTTCTGGCCGCACCGGTTGCTCCCGTTCTTGGACACTCCTCTCTCAGCTGTATCTTGTTTTCCCCGGTTTCATTTTTCCCTATATTAGGCAACTCGGCTCTCCGATCGATGCAAGATCTTCATGGTGTGCCCTTAGATTGAGCGTTTTTTCTGGTGTGTGTTTATCTGTGTTCTGATCTCTGCTATGTTTCCTAGATTCCACATTTCTGCATGCCCCCCTTCTGGGCCAACGCCAATCGCCCGACCTCTGCCTGGACTCTCGACCATGTTTTATGCCCCTGCTTCTTTCCGTACCGACAGCAATCGCCCAACCTCTGCCTGGATTCCCAACCATGTTTTTCGCCTCTCCCTCATCTGTACCGATGCCGATCATCCAATCTCCCCACCTGAGTTTCGGCTACGGTTTTGGGCTAAGCCCCGGGTACCTCTGACTTCTCTGTGGAGAGTATTAATAAAACTGTGAGACTTGCAGCAGTGCTGCATCAGTGCCCACCTTCTTACAATCTCAACAGTTACATGGTTTGCTGATCCAGAATTATGTGAGTGCATGAAGTAGTTGTGACGATACTAAGGAAGAGAAGCACGGACCCAGAAATGCAAGGATAGAGGCCTATTTATTGTAGGAAGCGAAAGCACAGCGTTCAGTCTTCCAGCCATCAGGCGGGGAAGTGGTGCCGTCTCCGTCTGGAGAGCAGAGGCGCCGCTCCGGAGAGCTTTCCCCTGGGAAGGGGCCGAGGCAGACAACAACCAGGATGTGTAGCAGGAATCGATGTCGAGGGACAGGCAGGTAGGTCAGTAGCCGAGGAGTCAGTCCAACAGACAGGCACAGGACGGGGCAACACAAGGAGGAACGGACGCAGGAAGCCGGGATCAGCAGGGCAGGTAAGTCAAGGAGGGGATCGGGGCTGCGGAGAGATGGTATAAACGGAACAGGTATAACAATAGGCAGACGGGACAGGTATGGGCGATAGGGGAGACAAGACAAGAGGGCGGACAAGAGATCGCTCTGTATGGCTTCTTTGCATTAGCTCAATACTTCGCACCTGTCACTTCTGGAGCTCCCTCTTTTATCTGAGTTGTACTCTCAGCTATACGGAGCTACACCTGTTCAGGCACACCCCCCGTCGGTGTGATAGTAGTTACATTTGCCATGGCCCAACATGAAAACAGTTATCCTTTGCAATATTACACCTTCATTAAGGGATCAGCAGAGTAACACACTTTGGAGGCTTATTGATAGTTGTAGCAGCTATTTCTTAAATTTTCTCTTCAGAAAGGTCCTCAGAAGATTCTGTGAAAAGCCTGCACCACATTCACATGCATTTATAAACCACACAAATATGTTCTTAAAATGATGAATCCCATTGTCCTCATAAATTGAAAGCATGTGCCAGTTCCTAATTAGTAAAAAATACCACTCCTACGAGAGGAAAGCGGGCACATGACGTGTGTGCATGGCGTGAAAAAGAGTAATACGCTGGTATGAAACTAGCAAAATCACTTTGTGTCGTGCTTTGCGCTGGTGGAAAATAGGGCCCTAAGAGAATGGCCCAAATGCTTACACAGGTAAGTTCATAGGCTCAACACTGGTCACAATCTCTGAAACACTTAAAGATTAGACATTTAAAGAAATCTCAACAAAAAAATGTTTACATATGCTCTGAAACCTGTTTGGTATTAATCTTTTGTAAGTCATCCATTACTTAATTGGGATGTATTGTAAACTTAAAATGACCAAATGAATGTATTATTTACAAATATATTTACAAATGGGCAATTAACTGCCCTCGAACTTGGACACCACAGCTGTTGTCCCAGGAGTGCACCAGGACGCAAATCCTCTTCATGTTGTGGTGGCTGAGGGGGAGGGGAGTGCACCGAGTTTCATGGCAGTGTTGTGCAAGACACAGCAGGCCAAGATTATCCTAAAAACCTAAAATAATGAAAAGATGGAAAAAGATTATAAAATGCAAAAAAATATGAATGAATTTGGCTGAGGTAGTCTATAGGCTCAATGCTTTTGTGAGACCAAAACACAATTTCTCAGCTGTTCTCTTCATACAGATTCTGTTCATACCTAAGCAAATTCTAAATGATATAACACTGGAGAATGTCTGAATCTTCATGAAAATTGAACAAGTGCGTTTTAAGAAGGAATTTCTTATTAAGAATGGTTGGTGCACGAGTCCCAATGTTAATATCACATCTGGCCCAGAATCGCGTTAACTAGCCACAGGCTATCAATCAAATCATATGAAATCAAATCAAATCAAAATGCATTTACTACATTGGTAGTTTCCCTGATAGTTCATTATAGCAAGTGATGAGAAATAACTAAGAGAAATAGCAAAGCGGTTAAAATGTTTTAAGAAAAAATTTAAAATAACAATACATAAAATGAAAATGTGCAAATTGACCATACTGATGGTTTGATCAGCTATTGAGTAGCCGGTAGTAACAGCTATGGAGCTTTTATGTCTATGCTCCAGTACTCTGGCAGAAGTGAAAACAGTTTGTGGTTGGGATGGTTGGGGTCATTGGGGATGGACCTGGCCTTCTTGAGGCACCTACTTTTGTAGATATCCTGGAGGTCAGGCAGGTTCTAGCCAGCGATGCTCCATGCTGCCTTAGTTACTCTCAACGTACCAAACCTCTTTAGTCCACAGAGGAAGAACAAATTCTGCTGTACTGTTTCTGTTATTACAGAGGTCATGGGTTGACCAGTAAAGGTCACTGTAAATGTTGACCCCCAGGAACCTAAAGCAGCTGACACTCTCCACTGTAGTATGGTTGAAAGGAGGGGATGGTGGTCGATACTGGTCCATTTCAAGTGGAAGTCCACAACCAACATGACGTGAGAACAAAATTATTACTCATACAACTTTATGCACATTTCTAGCATAACTTAGCTCGACTAATATTTCTTTGTATTTCTTAAAGAACATGGCCACTTCGACCCACAGTCCTGGGATGTGTCAACGTTTTTTTTTTTGATTCAGCAGAAACATTACTCAGTCAAAAGGTCTTCTTTTTTGTTCACCTACTAAAGATGTCGCTTCTGTATTGCCACAAGCTCTCTCGCATCCACTGACGTTCAAACGAGTATGTAGTCCATGATTAATCACTTCTGAGTGTCTCCTTGTATCTATATTTTATTTCAGTATTTTATAGCAAGTTTGGTTGTTATTTTGACACAGATATTAAATGCATGACAGCTTAAACTGGTAAATAACTTTTTTTTAGTTGCTTTATATTAAGAAGAGCTACACCCTCCTCTCCTTATCCAAAGTATGTCCCGTTGCATTTCTAATAGGCTAAAGCATTAGCCATTATAAATACTCCCTTGTTTAGGTGGCTCCATAAAGCAAGCACCTGTCAGCAAATTAGTAACATCTGTAGGGACTGCACTACAGATATTAAAAGATTTTCTAATTTAGTGTCAGTGTTAAAGTCAGTGTTTCTGGTTTGTTTCTTGGCCTAGTTCAGTGGTCACTAACAGGCAAACCGCAGTCTGGGTCTGGACCCAGAAGCTGTCTCATACGGACCCGGACCAACAGCCAAAATATTAAGTTATTATTTAAAACCTGATGGGGTGCTTTTATTTTAACTGGCGCAGCATCTGTAATCTTTTCAGTAGTGCTTTAGCAGTAGAACCGCTGTTTCCCATGCCAATAAACGTCAAATGCCTTTGACCACCAAGCAAGACGTATAGTTCTGCGTATGCAGCCCTTTGTCTGCGCTAATGTGCCATTCATGTTAATAGCAGCAGCGAAGCTAACACCCGTAACCAAAAGCATAATGTTCCTAACAGAGTGGCTGCGCTCTCCTGAAATCGTAAAGCTGAAAAGTTTTCAAATAAAATATTTATTATATAACACGTTAGATAAACAGACGTAGTTTATTGTTGATTTCATGTTCGTTAAAGTTTCTGCTTTTTAACATATGTATAAAGTAATGTTATCTGTTATATAAAGAAACTCAGGTGAAACAAAAAATGTACATTTTCAGGGTTGCCAAATCTCAAGCATCTGCGGCATGACACGCTTTCAGACTCATGCTGGAAATCTTACGGCAAATCTATATTATTCCATTATAAAACCTAAAATTAGCTACATCAGAAGTGTATAATACAAAAGCAGACTATTTACAAGGTAAGAACTGTTACATGTGTGCAGACCTTTGCTTCCTCCTCATCTCTGTAAACTGGCTCAGATCTCTTCAAGACAGGCCAAAAATTCTGCAGGTAAGTGAAGTGTATGAGTTGTAGTTAATGGAATATCTGAGATATCTTCTATTTGCTCTTCACATAGGGTTTCTAGTACTGGACTGTCTCTTAGAGTCTGAAGAGCCATGAACTACCTGCTCAACTGATAAGTTTGGATAGGGAGGTGAGTGACTCACATTGTAAGATCTGACATTTTCAGATTACCCTTTGTTGCTACAGTATAGGTTCTGATAGACCTTGTAGATTATATACTCTGAGATTCTGCATGGTGTGCAGGGTAGTCATCATCCAAACTGAGTTCTGAACACTTCTTGTAACTAGTATTTGTGGTCTGTGTTACAGGATGCTTTGGTTTAGGCTTTTCTATGGGGCTGGATGGCAAAATCCACATGGTAAAAGTAGATCTTTATGTAGAACCACTCTTGCTTTCTGGTCTCACCAAACACACAGGCAGATCTCCTGCTCAACAAGCAATAAAGGAGGGTTCTTTTGTAAGACGAATATCACTAAAACTAATATAAACACTGCTATCTGTTGACTCACTGGAATCTTTTTCTTTCTGTGCGACTTTAACAAGTAACCTATCCAATCACAGCTGCTTTTGCCTCTGTTAGGATTTCATGGAAATGTGATATTGCATTGTCGTTAAACAGATTAATCACTTGCGCTGCTACGCCCTTATTTGGGTGGTGCTTTTCTACAAAATTTTTGCTATATGAGTGAGCCACGCCGACTGAGCATGGGACACGATTACCCACAATCCCACGGCGAGAGAGAGAGAGAACCATCAGCTCAGTTGTGATTCTGTGACGCTAGGCAGACAAAGCGTCTACATAATACTCGTATTGCAAGACCTCGCTCATTTATCAAGTTAAAATTTATTTAAAAATTGTTTTAAATTTTGCTCATTTTGCAAAACACTTGCAAACCAAGTTACAGTAACTAACAATAAATAAGCCACTAACTTACGTGTACTATTAGAGCATGTATGTCATTTATTTAAACTTTATTTTACCAGGTAAATTAACTGAAAACCAGTTCTCACTGCTTTACGTGCTATTCGGGAGAAATAGCAGATTGTGCAGCCGGGTGAGAGGTCGCAATGCATCTAACCGTAATGCATTGTGTCAGGATCAGAATTCAGAATGTGTTACTTTAAGCCAGCGCTGTAAGCAAGTCGAACGCACCGAAGCTCTTTAAAGATAAAGTAAGGCATAATAATGCTCAGACTTACTGAGTCATGCTTGACAGAACTTATCAATATCTCCCTTTATTTTTGTTATGACTTTTACATGACAGATGACAGATGACATGGACAGAACAGATTAAGAATAGTGTCCATATATGCCCTTAATTATTATCTCATCATAGTGTGTATGCCCTATTATCTTATTTTATTTGAATGACAGGTGTCAGCTAAAATGATGGTCAATAATTAAATTTATAAATAAACTGTTTTAGGTGTCTGGCATTGTAAGCTTTGCAAGTGAGAGCTGTGCGCAATGAGAGAGAATGTGTGATTGTTTTAATTGTCCAAGGAAGGTTATCAAGGAGGAGTGATGTTGACTTTTGTATTTGTACAGTATTGTTTTCTCTTTTGAGAGGCACCCTGATAGATATGGAAAGGTGTAATGGGGGTCGCTGTGATCACACACAAAACCAGAGAAATTCAGATGAGTGTCAGATAACTTAGTGTACAGGATGATAAATCCACTGATATTTGTCACACTTACCATCAATGGTTTGCATAGCCCAGTGGAATGGAAAAACTTACAATTAAGTATGGTTTACCTGCAGGAAACGCATATGATGGGTGCCAAATAATAAAACGTGGACATAGAATGAGTGAAACAGCTCTGTGTGTCTTCATTTACTGCAAATGTTAGAGGGGTAGCAATATTGATTAATAAAAATATCCACTTTAACCTCCACAAAAATTATATCTAATCATAGTAGCTGATATGTGTGCAGGGGTGGATGTACTCGGAAAACTGGATTCTCGTGTACATCCAAACCCCTAATTTTGACGATCATCAAATTATTGTATATACTAAAACCCTTAAATTGAAACACAGTGCTGAGCTGAATGCTCCTGATTCTGAAATTACTTTCTTTTTGAAAATACACCAGAGAACCATGAATAATGACTTATAGAGAATGATAAATTAAAATATAATATTATAAATACATACCAAGTTGAAAAGGACACCAGTAGGTCAAAATAATGTTATCATGAACTTGGCAAAAAAGTACATAAATGCTTGCAAAACATAGGACACCAAAAGAATTATCAATGCAATAGAAATGCCTGTTGGTGAAGTATCCTTTGTCCCATCTATGATATCTTTATGAAATATTATACAGACCTTTGTACTTCTCAGTCAGAAACAGTCGTCCACAAAATCGACTCTCCTCTCCTCAGTAGACCTCCCACAGCTGATAAGGATAACATAGAGAGTCCCTTCTCTGCCACAGAACTATAAGAAGCTATCAACTCCTTGGCTGTCAGTAAGAGCCCTGAAGAGAACAGTTTTCCATCTGAATTTTGAGGCCTGAAATGAATGTGAATGTGAAGTCTGGCACAATCAGCAAAAGCATTAGTGGTGGAAATTGGCAGTGACCTCTCAATTCGATATTATATCAATATTTGTGACCAGTTTGTTCAGTGGTGCTGATTGTTGGTGAAAATGCAGTGTCAGAATACTGTGGAGTAGCATGTTCATGCCAGTAGTTTTACCCAAAGAAAAACATAGTGTTATGTTAATTATCTCACAATAGCTTAAAGGCAACATTATTTTATCATCACAGCCTTGATGGAGGATTTCATCAACACCACACCAGAATGAAAGTTCATTTTTTGGAGTGTTCTGTGCCCATCCATGTAAACTGTTGTTGTGCTATAAGGTCTTTGTGCTCTTTGGCTGTTTGACTGAAAATAATGCTTCCGCCACTCAGCGCATGTAGGTTTGTAATTTCAAAATATGATAGTTTGCAATCAATAGCTGGTATGTTGAGCGATCAATAAGTCTCCACTCCAAAAGGTCTCAAATGTGTGGTGCCATGTTTGTCATCATTCGTTCCCTCGGCAATCAGTATTTCAGGCTCTGGCTCACGTTGCTGATGCAGTGAGAGTGATTATAGCCAGCCGGTGTTTTCATGTTTTCATAGTTGATATCTTGTTAGCTGTTGATAGCAACTGATGATACAAAAGAACTTCAGTTAAGTCTTTCTGACTTTCAGCAGAGCTCAGAATTTGGTCCCACACCTAACAGGATTTTTAATAATTTTTGAAGGATATTACAGGTCCTTCCAGTTACTTCATGGCTGTGAGTTGATTCCAGCTAGCACTGGAGTGCTAAAATACTGGCCTGTTTCATTTAAATAAGTAGTTTAGGAATGTTTTGGTTTACCAATAAATTACACCAGCATCAGAGACAAAGTAGATGATAAGACCAAGACCCTGTTGAACCTGTTATACTAAAATTGGATAAGTTGCTGGAAACACATCCAACATGCTAACTCATTTAAGACAATCATCCAAGTGTAAGGCTGGAGTGCAAGGCAGTAAGGCCGGGCTGGGATGATAACAGTTTGAGTTCATAAAGAGAGCTCTCCAATTTGTCCACTGTAGATAAAAATGAGATGCAAAAGTTGAGCCTATGAGAGCCATTTTAGAGCTTGATGAAATTTTTGAAACCTAAAGGGAGGCTGATATGAGATTTTGTGTGTCTTTTTGCTTGAGAAAAAAATGCGACAGGCGAAATAAGTCATAGAGCCATTTTTCCACCTGCACAAAGTGCAACGCAAAGTGGTTTTGCTAGTTTCATACCAGCGCATTCATTTTCACACCATGCGTGCACATCATCAGAATAGCAAATGATTTCCTATTGAATTTCTGTGCTTAATCTTCCATAGTCTTCCTCTCATAGGAGTGGTGTTTTTTTAAATAAGGCATGGCTGAGCACATGTCGGCACTTTGCTAAGTGAAGTGACATTGCGCTTTTGACCAAAGAAAACTAAAATAACTGCCGCATTGTTAAATGGTATTTAAACAGCGCGTCTTAGCCTGCATGACGCTCGTTACAGTCACAGGTATGCCCTCGAGGTACCCTAATGGGTTTCTGTTATTTTATTTTATTTCATTTATATACACCTTATTGTAGAGTACATCTGGTCCTTTCATGTAATCATACTGTTCAATGAAACAGCAAAAGAAAAACAATCTTTTAAGTAAAGAACAAACCATATCATTAAAAAACCTTTCGAGTTATTATTATTAGAATTAAACACACTGCAATTGCATGGACATCTGGTTTGCTGAAAACGCATTTCAGATATTTACATAAGTCAGGTGGAACATTGTTGTGTAAAATTGCTGCGTGTGATGGATGTCTGTCGGACATAAATGAGGACATATTAGAGGACTTCAGAAGGCGTGATGCTGAACTGCGTGTGCCGAAGCCAACAATGGAACATAGTCCAGGAGCAGCGCAGGCATGGACGAATCAGCTGGCAGCAGAGCTGAATCGTCTGTAGCCTGGTAAGGAATCAAAATCGTGAGATGTAGAAAAATAACTGTCCTGTTGCCTTTTACTTAACCATTTTAACATTTCACCTTAAAAAGTTTAGGTTGTTTTTTGTTTGAACAAAGATTGCACTTTTATTTATATTTTTCGATCTGCAGACTCAAAATTAAAATTAAACTCACAAGCATAATTCAGTCTCTGTTCCCAGCCTCTGTGCTCGTTCAGCAGTGGGCTTCTGCTTTCCCCGTTTTCTGACATTATTATTCTGCTTTCAGCACTGAACAGATAATCTAATAACAATAGAAAACCAGGACACACTTGCTAATACCGCATCCCACACCTATACACCGCTAACTTTTAAAGGTGAGGTAATGTGCCATTCTGATTGGTTCATTGTATGTTACTCCCAAAACACGCCTCTGAATAATTAAGAGAGTCAGGAGAACCTTTTTGCACCTTGCTCTGGCGCAAAGTCTATTTTTTCCAGCGTTAAAATAGCTGGTGGAGGGGTTTGCGTGCCTCAGTGACCCTGGGGGCTATGTTGTCAGGGGCAATAGCCCCTGGTAGGGTCTCCTAAGGCAAAATGGTCCCAGGGGAGGGGCCAGACAAAGAACAATCCAAAAGAACCCTATGACAAAGCATTTTATCAAAGTCTTGTTTCCCTCGCCCGGACTAGGGTCACCAGGACCCCACCCTGGAGCCAGGCCTGGGGGAGGGGCCAGTTGGCGAGTGCTTGGTGGCCCGGCCAGGCATAGCCCAAAAGAGGCATGCGGGACTGTCCCCAGGTGCATTGTGGATCGGAAGATGGCCAAGGGAGGCCCTGACGGTCTGATCCCCGGCTGACAAAACTGGCTTTCCGGACAAGGAATGTCACCTCTCTGGTGGGGAAGGAGCCTGAACTTGTGTGTGAGGTTGAGCAATATGGACTAGATATAGTCGGGCTCAACTCAACGCATAGCATGGGTTCATGTACCAATATCTTGGAATGGGGCTGGACACTATTTTCTTCTGGAGTTTTGTCAGTTGAGCGACGCCAGGCTGGGGTGGGGCTACTGATGGCCTCAGAGCTCGGTGCATTAACAATGCGGATTACCCCGGTGAAAAAGAGGGCTGTCTCCCTGTGCCTTTGGGTCGGGGATTGGTCTCTGACTGTCATCTAGACTTATGTGCCAAATGATGGTTTAGAGTACTCTGCCTTCTTGGATTCCCTTAGTGGTATGTTGGTTAACATGCCACAAGGAGATTCCATCGTTTTGCTGAGGGACTTCAACGCTCATGTGGGCAATGACAATGTGACCTGGAGGGGGCTGATTAGGAGGAATGGCCTCCCTGATCTGAACCCGAGTGGTGTTCTGTTATTGCACTTCTGTGCAATGCATGGTTTGTCCATAATGAACACCATGTTCAAGCATAAGGGTTTCCATAAGTGGACATGGAACGAACATGCCTCGGGCTACAGGTCGTTGATCGATTTCATAATCGTATTATCTGATCTGTGGCCTTTTGTTTTGGACACTCGGGTAAAGATAGGGGCAGAGCTGTCAACTGATCACCACCTGGTGGTGAGTTGGCCCACGTGGCGGAGGAGGAAGCCGGTCAGACCTGGTAGGCCCAAGCGCATAGTGTGGGTCTGCTGGGAACGTCTGGCAGAGGCTCCTGTTCGCCGGACCTTAATTCGCACCTCCGGCAGAATTCCAACTGCATACTGGGGGAGGTTGAGAACATTGAGTCTGAATGGACACTGTTCTGGACCTCTATTGTGGAAGCAGCCGTACGGAGCTGTGGCTGCAGGGTGGTTGGTGCCAGTCATGGCGGTAACCCCCGTACTTTATGGTGGATGCTAATGGTGAGGGGGGCAGTCAAGCTGAAGAAGAATTAGCCTGGGGGTCTCTGGAGGCAGCTGACTGGTATCAGCAGGCCAGGCAGAACGCGGCTCAGGCGGTCGCAGAAGCAAAAACCCGGGCATGGGAAGAGTTCGGTGAGGCCATGGAAAGTGACTTTCGGTCAGGCTCAAAAAAGTTCTTGCAAACCATCAGGCATATCAGGAGGGGGAAGCAGCTCCTGGTTCCTACTATTTATAGTGGGGAGGGGGTGCTGTTGACCTCACCTGGGGACATCACCCAGAGGTGGAAGGAATACGTTGAGGACCTCCTCAACCCTGCCTCAGATACATCCACGCACAGTGCCTTTGAGACATCTGAGGGCACAGAACCCAAGGGTGCTGGGGCGGCTTGCCCATCACTGAGGCTGAGGTGGCCAGGATGGTTAAAAAGCTACAGTACATGGTGGCTGGGCCCCAGGGGTGGACGAGATCCACCCTGAGTACCTAAAGGCTCTGGATGTTGTCAGGCTATCGTGGCTGACACGCCTTCTCAACAGAGTGTGGAGGTCAGGGACAGTGCCGCTGTTTTTTTGAAAAAATTGAAAAATTTTTCAAATTGAAAAAATGGTACATGAAAAGGCTCCATCCTGCAAGGCTGATCTGTCAACTGCTATACGATAATGTTGGAACCTGATTGATGTAGAATTGTTTTTCATTAGTGAAGTCCATGCATCAAAGAATTCAAGCCATCATAAAAGCCAGAGGAGATGCAATAAAATACAAGTACTAATTCTGTTCTTTTTTGTTCTTGATTCCATATGTTTTTTCCTCTACTTGATCTGAAAAAAGTGTGCTATTAATAGCAACAATGTCATTTTATTTTTTGGAGGTGTGTTTTACAAAGCCAGAATGTTCAGCTGTTAGGTAAAACGGTTTTGTGTCACATCTGTGATTTCTTTGTTGCACTACATTGGAAAACAACTGACAGAACATTCTCCAAGAGTAGTGATTCCATATTTTTTGCCAAGGGTTGTACTAGTTACATACCAATCTCATGTTTGTTAATCATCATTGAATCGTGGCACATCTTATATGTGAAGAAGTTACTATATTTATTGCTATATCTGTTAATTCTGTAAATCTTTGTGAAGTACTGAAGAAACCACTGAAGGAACTGCTGAAGGAACAAGTAATGAATGACACAAGTAAAATACTAATCTCATGTTTGTTTGTCATTAATGAATGACGACACTAATTTAACTATAAGTAGCTAATATATTTGTTCATGATATGAACTTAGTAGTCACTACTAAATACAGTTTGTGTGCCCCCTCACGTACCAAGTTACCAATTAAAGAAAAAGTATCTTGCCAATTTTGATGAAAAGTGAAGTGAGGATCTTGGAGCCTTATGTACTCATGAGAATGCCTTGATATCACTTGATTCCAGGACACAAATTCAAGTTGCTCGGGCTTCCATATTCCATATTTTTTGCCAAGGGTTGTACTTAGTTTGTGGATAATTAATGCGTATAAGTAATAGCTATATTATTTGTGCCCCCATCAAGAAAAGTGTCAATGCTTCATCTGTCATTTTTGGTTAATTGTGAAATTGTAATTGGCGAAAATGCCCAAGCACAATACTGCTCATTCTTATCTGCTTTCATCTGGTGTTGGTTCTGTTTTCCCACATTCTGGAGTTTAGTTGGATTGTTGTCTCTATGTTGCCTATGTGTGAATTTGTGTCCTGTGGTGGACTGGCATCCTGCCCTGTGCCTCCCACCAGGCATACAATGACCCTGCAAATGTGGACAGATGAATATTTTTAGAATTATTCATCTTTGCAGGGTGATAATATTTGTGCCAATAAAGGTTGAAAGCATCTGAAATTGACACATTATTTAAAAAAATGAGAAATGTATTGAAATACCAAATTTAAGAGAAAATCATCTGTTTAACTTGTACAGTGAAAGCATATTTGAGTTATGAACAATTATTGAAGGCTGTGTAATTTAGTCTCATTGTGTATAAGTGAAAATATATATCATACAGTGGCAGATTAACTTCTGATCAAATTTTCCCATAAGAAATAATGGAAGACCTATTAACTGGTTCCCGGCCCCCCAAAATCACACCTATATATGTTTTTTTAAGTATTTAAACACAAAATGAACAGGATAAAACAAGAATAACATTTTTTTCTTAATGGCTTCCAAAACGATAAAGATATTATTCCAAGCTTACCCATATTCTTCCCCAATCGTCTGCTTCTTCCATGTGCCATGCCCCCTCATTAACCTTGTGTGGGATCCCCATGTGATCAGCTGTTTCTGGTTGTTGTCATTAGTCCTCT
>JABFEA020000110.1:25823486-25837622 GCA_019775915.2 Cyphomyrus plagiostoma
TACTGATTCTGAACAAGCCAAATATGTGTTAAACATCTATGGGGGCTGAGCCCCCCTTAAATGAAAATCCTAGAAACACCCCTGCCTATAGTATTCCTTCCTGGTTATGATTAAGGTGACAGTTTAGGTTTTAATGTCACACAAAACCTCAGAATTCCTAGGTAAATAAAAAAAATTCAATTAGCATCTCACGGGGAATTTGACATTACCTGGTTTATTTAGCTTATTTCAAGTACAAAAACAACATCTATAACATCTCAATTAGTAAAATTACTGCATGTCAGACTACAACAAAAAGCCACATTATATTGCATATTCATCTCTCGGTAGAGGTATGTAGACTAAAAATGATCTTGGGTGATGACATATGCAGGGTCTTCTTGGCCAATCCGAGTGTCAGAGCTAGGTAGCCAATAAACTTTGAAACGTTTGATCAATTAGTATTCACCATTAGGCTCTCCATATTCCAGGCTGAAAAAACTGACAAGATGTAATACACTTTTTTCTTAACTCACCCCTCTTCACCAAAGCTTCTCAATGGAGACTGAAAATAACATGAGGATACAAGAAACATTTTTAGATAGCTATATGACTGGCAGCAGATTGGCTATGTACCAACCATGTTACCAAATGGTGCTCTGAATGAGTGAACTGTTTATCGAAATAAAAAATCATATACTAAATATAACTTTAACATCATTTATTATTGTAATATATAATGGCCTTAAGGTCCTGTTTACACCTGGTATTTACATGCACCCTATGTGATCCAATCGCAAGTGGACAGCATTAAATACGCCCATTCACACCTGGCATTAACATGCATCTCTGCATGTGTCTTGACTGACCTCCTTTAATCGCATCTCATTTTCCTGCAACTTATTTAAATAAGCACGCAAATCATTTCCATATGCAGAATTTTCCAAATGCTAAAAGAAGAAGAAATCAAAAGCTATTGGCACATTCAAGGGTAAACAAACTCCCTAAGATACTTGTAATGAATTCCATAATAGTCAAAATGAAATATGTATATAAATAAATTAATTAATAAATGAATAATCAACAAAGAGGTTCACTGTTGATGCTGACTTGGACGAAGTTAAGTAAATGTTCAAGCCCTCGGACAGCCCAATATAAAACTATATAAAAAGCCACACTATTACAATTTCTCATGCGCTCAAATATTTTTTCAGAACAATAACCACATTCTCAAATCAGCCAATCCAGCCTGCATAATACTAACAAATCTGGCAGAACTCCCCATTTTCCCTAAAAAACCCTCCACATGAATCAAAACACTAAATAGCTATTGCAAAATTACATAACTCACTGAAACAGTAACAAACATCAGTCAAACAGGAGACACATACAAGCAATCAGTGAACACTCTCAGACAAAATACAGTGGTACCTCGGTTCTTGAACTCACTAGAAATAAAATTTCTTGAAAGTCGAACAAACCAGTTTGACCTAGAACTCGATCTGAATATCAGCAGTGGAACGGTGAACGCTGACCGAATATAAATTGTACGTGCCAGGAAATGAGTCATACTACATTGCAATTCTTACTTGAATGCCTTCTTCATAGACTGGACGATTAATACAGAGGACTAATGACAACAACCAGAAACAGCTGATCACATGGGGATCCCACACGAGGTTAACGAGGGGGGGTGGCACACGATAGGAATGGACAATTGGGGCAGGATAGGGATAATGTTGGGATAAGATCTTTATTGTTTTGGAAGCCATTAAGAAAAAAATGTTCTTGTTTTATCCTGTTCATTTTGTGTTTGAATGCTTAAAAAAACATTTAGGTGTAATTTTGGGGGCCAGGAACCAATTGATTGGTTCCCATTATTTCTTATGGGAAAAATTCGATCAGAACTCAAACTTTCTAGGATTCGATCCAGAGTCCAGAACAGATTAAGTTTGAGAACCGAGGTACCACCGTACTCACTGCAGTAAAATCAGTACACACAGAGGGAGCAACAATGTACAAAAATGAAAATGCATCTTCTCTGCAGGTAAAGTGGGTTTATTGGCTGTTTATGCAAACACGAATATCAAGAAAATAAAAACGTGATAAAAAAAACATGCGATTTACTCTGCCTCATCTCTTCGAACCAATGAAATCAGGCCACATGGTTTCATAAACATCGCAAACAACATTTTCCCTGGCAATACACCACATCTAAAAGGGGCCATTCCTCATATGGATGCTGATCATAGACTTTCCATCACCATGCAGAAAAGAATTGTTCAATTGGATTGAGAAATGGAGAATATGGGATATAGGAATTCCATTGCGATGTGTGGATGAGCGACAAACCAATCTCTCACAGCAGCTGTGTGATGGAAAGGAATATTGTCCCATATGACAGCATAATGCTGAGCTGTGACTGTAACATCTTCTCTCCCTTCAGACTCCAGATGTGTTCTGTAAAGCTTATCAAGGAATGCAACAAGCTTCTCAGAGTTACATGTCCCAACTGTTGGGATGTATCCCACCGGACCGGTCTCTGATATACCTGTGCACATTGTAATGTTTGCACCTCTCTGCCCTGGTATCTGCACTGTTACTCGTTGCCCAAAGATATTCCTCCCATGCCTCCCGGTCTTGGCCAAATTGAAATCAACTTCATCCACATTCAAGTATACTGTAGGAGGTTCAGTACTGGACTCGAACTCTGAAATCACAAGATCCATCCCAAAGGGAACACATGAATGCATATGAAATTTCACAGGTCCTGCACAGACAGTAAACATATAGTGAACAACTGATATAGTGATTTTTTTTACCTGTACATATTGGTATCTCAGCTCCTTCACCCGGTCACTGTTCCTTTCAAATGGTGCCCTGTAGATTACCTTCATGCTCAGGTGGTGACGTTTCAAGACCCTGTCAATGGTTGATAAGCTGACTGAATCAATGTTGTGGAATGTTGTGTGGTCTGCAATTACAGCAGCCTGTATTTTCTGTAAATGGACTGTATTGTTCCTCAGCACCTTCTGAACAATTGTTGCTTCTTGGTCTGCAGTGAACAGCCTGCCGCCAGCTGCAGGTCTTCTGTCAATTCTATAGAAACATGTATGTGATGTAGAATACTGCAGTAAATATACATTTAATAATGCAAGAACTGTGGTCTTTATTTGAATTACAGCAAGTGAATGGTACATTCTGTCACGCTTCGTGGTCGGGCGAGCGGGCAAGCAGGGGAGAGGAGCCAGGAGGTCGGGTAAACACGGGTATTTATTGAAGAGGAGACGGGACGGATGGCAGACGAACAGCAGGTAACGTGGAATATCAGCAGAGAAACGGTAAACATCAATGACAAGTCTGGAGAAGACTGACTCAGACGAGGACTAAATACACAGGACTAGTAGGCACTGACAAGGAACAGGTGAGAACAATCAGGCATAGACATGGGGTAATGAGGTGGGTGTGGCACACACAAGGATCATTCAGAGCAGGACGTGACAGATACCTATTGTCCATCTTGAATATTCAAATAATTCATGCAACACATGACTGGGAAATATTAGGCTGCACCCTTTGACTAGTCTCACGTAAGGACAGCCCATGATTAATGACATGGTCAATGACAGTAGCTATAATTTCATGGCTGACCACGGTTCTTGGTTGTCTCTGACGTTGCACACCATTTCCTCTTCCACACCTACATCCACATCCTCTCTGGCCTTGTTCAATCATGTGTAAAAAATTACAGCTCACTCTTACTACTTTTATACCCTATTAGCAACTTATGAGTGATTGAGAGTTAGATTTGCACCAAGTAGTGCAACCAATTGCAAGTTAGGCCCAATTTCATTAGTGCTTTGGGTTTGGGATTTAGAAGCTGTCGCTATTTTGAAGTTAATTGCTTATTCAGATACTCTGACGTCATTTTGGTGTTACCAAATGATCACTGTGACTAGTGTTTTGCAAAAGTCCATTAGCAATGAAAAGTGATATGCAAGCAATGATAACGTGGTTTCTGTTGTGCAAAACACTTCGCTGATTTGCTTATATTTATTTGGAAATGGCAACTTGGACTAATGGCATGGTCAGTGTAGTTAAGCGCCTGAGAAATACTGTATTACATGTTTCTATTAACGTATCCATTATCTAGACTATTTTGTTACCTACGCACATTTTGTTACCTACACGCTTTAATTTTGCATTCATGTAACTTTTACCGGCATGTTTCACCAATATTAATAAAGCTTGGCTTACTGAAAATTATCTGCAACAAAGGAATGTTCTTTATCTTGTTTGGCAGGCCACACTGGGATTCATTATTTTGCAATAACCCAATTAAGCCTGCATTACTAATATATCTTTCAACAACAACCTGGTGACCATAATGTGTCAATATATGTCAGTGTGATTGCTAAATGATGACCTGGCAGGAATGACAACTGTGCCTTCAAATCAGAATACTGTGCTGCCTAAGGATTTATCAGCATGCACAGTGCGGCTTCTCAGGCAATATTCTTGTCATAATAGCAACACAGTATCAATATGCTACTATGTAGACAAAAACATAAAAAGGACGTTATGAAATGGTTGAAAGTGGTATTTGTTGTACAACAAATCATACAATGGGATAATTTCAGTATATGAATGCAAACTAAATTCACAATCTCTCATTTGTGATGTTCAGTGATGTGTGGTAAGTGTTTGAATGTCTAAACAAGATGCAGAGATAAGATTATTCTTTTTGTTTCTGACAAGATGGATGGGGAAGGTGAAATGCCCACATAGGCTCTTGTCAAAGTCTATTTGTTTAAAAGGAGGATGAGTTGAAAATGGTCTATGCCATTGTTACCCTGAAAATTGTTTGAATCTTGTACAAGCAGTCATTAGTTTTCAATATTGTTATTTATTCATCTCATTTTATAGCAGTACAAATGACATTTACATATAACGCAATTAATCATTTGCATGTTTTTTGCATGATTGTTTTTTTTTTTTACTATTTTAAAGTTCAGCCAAAAAACTGATTACATAAACTGCAATTTACTGCTTACATCAGGAGGAATCACCTTATGCCCCCCTGTAAAAATGAATAATTCCTTTACCCAGTGGTAATGACTGCCACCAAAATCTCCTTCTAGTTATTGATCAATCCCTGAGAATAGTGTGTAGAATTTTCTTTGCTCCAACTTGGTGACATTTTTGGGATTACAAGCATGGACTGCTCATTTAAAGTCTTCTTATCAAAAAGTCATATCATCTCTGTGGGGTTTAGCACACTTTGGCAGTTCAAAACTTAAATGTTCTTTATTCTAGCATTCTGTTGTAGACACTATAGTGTGTGTGGAATCATTACCTTGCTGTATCAACCAGCTAATTTTTTTGGTTCTGTTCACAGATATATAGCTTGACATTTTTCTGTAGAATTCTCTGATACTAAGTAGAATTTATGGTTTCTTTATGACAGCAAGTCATCCAGTCCTCACATTGCATCCCCAGCATATGATATTGCCATCATCATAACGGATCTTTCCTAGTTCCTTATTGTGACTTTCAATGTCTTTCAAGCTTTTCTTAGATATATCAGGGTCCAAGTTGGCCAGACCTTTGTCATGACTATCCATTTAACCTTGTTCCAGTATCCTGGACCATGAAGGTGGTTTTTGGAAAGACATTTTCCAAGATTTTGTGTTATTCTTAATGAGCTGTGGCTTGCTTCCCTGCCATGTATCTCATGTTGGATTCATGCTGAACTGTGATACGTCAGCGCTACAGAGGACTAGATGCTATTCTAGGATTATTCTTGTCTACCTGGATGATTTTACACCTTACTCTTAGAGACATTATGTTCTGCAGGATGCCTACTCCTGTGAAGATCCACCACTAACCCATTACAAAAATATGGCTCTTACTGTGGCTTGCTAAAGCCCTAAATCTTTAGAAATTGCTTTGTAATAAGCAGTATGGATGAATGGATAAATCTATCCATCTTCTGACCATTTATCTTGGTCAGAGTAGTTAGAGGGCCTGGAATGATCAATAATGATCCAAAAAGCTTGTCATTGGTGTTGATTATAAAGTAGGCTGTTGTATCTGTAAAACTGTCTGGACTCACTTAAGAAGGTATGAAATACACATGAAGATGTATATAAGTAAAAATTAATCTGTTACAGCTGTACAGGTAAAGCCATCTTAATCATTTTTTTCTGTAGGATTTCAGAATTTTTTGAGTGTAGCCCCTGGTTACATCGTGAGGTAATTAAAATTCAGCTTACTCAGGGATTTAAATGTACTTTACTTTAACCGGAATATATTATATTAAATATCCATAATATAAATGACCAGGAGTTTCTAAGAAATTGTGAAACCTTTTAACAAGATACTAACTCAATAGGGGACCACTAAGGTAATAGATTATATGATAGATGTAAAATTATATTGCAAATTTGAGGAGGAAATTGAACAGCAACTTTGACCACACAAATAATGAATTCCATGAAATATAGCTTAATTACTCTTACTGCTGTACAATATGTTGCAGAGACAAGCCTCCATAGCCCTTTCTATACCAATGATGAATTCCATCAAATATAGTTTAATTACTCTTACTGCTGTACAATATGTTGCAGAGACAAGCCTTCATAGCCCTTTCTAATACCCAACACATATTTGTCTCTTGTTTTCCCTTGTGATTATGCCAAAGTTGGCTGTTTTTATTCCTCATTACCAGTTTCTTTCTTCCTGATTTCATTTACATTAGCACATTTTTTATGCACTCTCCTCAATCCAGAATAGTGTCTGTGGTGCTTGTATGAATTTTCTTTATACTCTATAACCACCACACTTCTTTATTTTATGTCATAAGCCCCCTTTGACATCTACAAATAAGATGATTAGATATATCCACATGCAATCTAAGTTAAAGGAAATTTAATCTGCAGCTGCATAATGCACTAAGACCTCTGCGTATAACCTTGATCAAAAAGTGCATGTGTGCTTTACTGTAAAGACAGTGGATTACTCTTCATTGCCACTGATTACTCTTAAAAGCCTACCAAACTATTCACAATTAACTATACACAATTGGGCTTCAGAACAAGGAAAACATGCACTTCTACTGTAATTATTCTCATTCTTGTTAGTGTATTGAGTGCACCAAACAAGATGGGCATCAGCTCTCCCAGATATATGACAACAATCCTGACCACCAAACCTCATCCTCTTCAGACCCCTTCTGAGGTACATACATCATTATTAGTACATACATCATTCTTAACTAAAGAGGCAGGCATTACTACCAAAACTGTTTTCTTACTCTGGCCAATTTGTTCCGTTTTTGCTAGCATTCTAATTTTATAGTCACAGAATTTTGCTCTCTCTGTAACATCACAAACACCCCTGAGGAAAAGCTGTAGGATAAGTTTGTTCAATGCTAGTATTCTGAAATGGATTCTAATAACAGTGGTTCTTTGTTATACGTCCGCTTTTGAAGAAGTCCAGCCTGGTATACGTCTTGTTTGGACGCGAAAAAATTTTGCTTGGTATGCGACCTTTGTTTGGAATATGACTCACGTGCTTGAACTTGTATGAGTCAAAATGAGTCACGAGACCACGCCCTGCCCTTGTCTACCTCTCGAGACAAAGCCAGGACTGCCCACCAGCATCAGTACGCCATTTGCTGCCATTCAGTGAACAACCCTCACTATAACCCTCTTTTAATTTATTTCATCTAATTGCTTTTGTCTTTATGCATTTTATTAAATGACAGTGTTTAACTCATTTTATACAACCACATCAATGTATAATATGCCAATAACAACAAGATTTTTTTCATGGGAACGGATTAATCATTTTCCCTTTATTTGTTTTGGAAAAAATTTGTCTGGTATACATCCTGTTTGGTATGAATCCAAGGATCTGGAACGGATTAAGGACATATACCGAGGTACCATTGCATTGTGTTTTCTCCACAGGAATTTAATTCTGACTGTTTTTGTTCTCCAACACATCTAAGAGCAGCATTTTTCAATCTCACAGTGTATACTAGTTGTACAATGCACCTGAGCTCAATTCATCAGATATGACACAAATTAGCATAATGAACAATTTAACTCACATTATGGCACATTTAATTTTAAACTTAATTAAATGAAATAAATCAAATTTGTGTACTTCACACGAACCACAGTGCCAAATAAATGCAAATAAAACGATAAAATACAACTAGAACGAAAATCCCTGAAGAAATTTTGAGATGGGCCTATTCTACTTACCATGGAAGAGCTGGTGCTTATAATATAGTGGCTGGTCTATACACTGGTAGGTGATTGCTAGGATGTTGCTAGCTGGGTGCTATGGTGCTGCTAGGTGGTTGCTATAGTGCCGCTAGGCATCGCTAGGTGGTTGCTGGTGGTTACTAGGGTGTCAAAAGGTGTCTCTAGGGTGTCAAAACCTGGTTGTCAGGTGGTTGTTAAGCATTGCTAGGTGGTCGCTATGGTATTGCTATGCAATTGTAGGTGGTTGCTAGGCTGTTGGTAGGTGGTGTCAAGGGTGTCGGAAGGTGTTGCAAGGGTGTTGATAGCTGGTTGCGAAGTGGTTGCTAGGCATTGCAAGGTGGTTGCTAGGGTGTTGCTAGGTTTCGGGTGATGAGGCCTGCAGTTGATTATTGAGTCTTGTAGCTGTGGCATGAACAGTGGCTGAATAGGAAATTTTTGACAGAAATGCATTGAAGTCAATGGGAGAGAATGAGGGATGAAAGACGAATGTGGGTTAGATGGTGGTCACGGGGTGTTGGGTGATGAGGCCTGAGGTTGAAAACCAAGTATTGTTGCTGTGAAAAATTTATCTGAAATGCATTGAAATCAATCGGTTATTCATTGCAATGAAAAAGATCGATCCACATTACTATTCATTTGGTTAGTTGGGCATAGGCTAATGCTAGTTAGCATTCAATGCATTCCTATGGGGTACTTAGTGTGTTTGACCGTGAATAAAGTTCGCCATGGTAACATGAAATGTCAACAAAAGTAATAGCACACCTCACACCATCAAGGACACACTTTTGAGATATAGATTGCCTGGGTGCACGCTATGGTACGACCTACATTAATGGCCAAAATTCACGGAAGAATAATAAATATTGTTTTTTTTTTTACTTTACAAAGGAATTGCACACGATCCGTAGCGATATGTCAATCCGTCCAGCTAGGCAAGCCCTACGACTTGGCACCCAAGTGAGCTGCGTACAAGAGCAAAGTTGGAAAATATAGTTTACTAGGTGAAGAGTAATATGGGCCTTTCATTGACATGAATAGGCTCATAACAAACAACAGAAAATAACACACGCATAGACATAGTATATAGACAAATACTTCCTTTAATATACAATCTTCAGGTAAGTATTAATGTTTATTTGCAAGATTGTAAGAAGGTAAAAATTGCTCACTCTTTATGCTCAGGAATAGCTGGCCTTTACTGCCCCACACATAGAATTTGTGCATTCTTTTGCCTTTAACTTTTTACAGCAGTTCCCCCATTTGTATAACTGTACATTTTTTCTTACATTGCAGGATAAATGCAAGCTGAAAAGAATGATAGCCGGTCACCTTGTGTGATGTGACCAAGCAATCTTCAGAGAATAAAGCACTGCTTTATGTGTAAAATTATATATATTGTACCTCCCTGTTTCTCGTTAATGAAGGGCTTCTTCCTTGCTTTATGGGACATCAGTCCTGCTTCTAGGAGCCTGATACAAACTATCCTAGCAGTGCACTTCACACCTGCACTTAATGTTTCCCATTCCTATTGAAGGTCACTTGATGTCATCCTTCGATTCATGAGAAACTGTCAGATAAGTTAACGGTCGTCTCTGGCATTAGAGTGTCGCTTCCGCCTTTTACCTGGCTGGTTTGTGGTCGTTCCCAGTGTCTCCTGCTTTACCATATTTTTGCGTATTGCTGTCTTTGAAATTTTGAACCTGAAAGCATCCTGCTGCTCACCGTAGCCTTCTGCCAGCAGAACCAGGATTAAACCAGGATTTAAAAAATGCAGATTTGTTTTAAAATATAGAGTGATCTTAACACACACACACACACACACACACACACACACATATGTGTGTGTGTGTGTGTGTATAAATGTATATATATATATATATATGTATATATATACACAGAATTAATAGAGATTCTGAAAATGCAAGAAGAATCTAGGGCTATGTAACATAAATATAAATTTTACACACTACATATACATATTTTCTAATTATTATACACTAAATTCATGAATATGCATGTCTGGGCATGTTTTATGCCCATTTACCCATGCATGTCAGACACTTTTTGATAAACATAAGATCAATTTTGTTCTAGATTAAATAAGCATGAAAAAACGCAATGTCTTGTATTTTTATATCCGATGCATGTAATTGTGGGACGTGGATTTTTAATTAACCAGACCAATTTGTTAGCGTAAAATACATGCTAGGCAATGAGCCTAAAACCGCTTCAGTATTTAATGGATATGACAGGAATTGAATAAAACCCTGTTTTCTGATTATTTTTCTCTGAATAATTGCCCTTTGGCATTACTAGCAGCCCTGAGAGCAATACTCAGCATGAATTCCAAATGTTAAAAACACATTCTGCATAGCATTTGCAAGCTTTCAGACAATGGACTGGGTGTGCCATAACCAGTTAGCTTTTCATTAGTGCCATAAACAGTTAGCTTTTCATGTGAAATCTCTATAGCCATGGATGCCTAGAGCCCATAAAAGAAGCCGTAAGAAGACATACATTTCCCTAAGGCATTTTGGCAATAAAGAAAGCAGCTGTGATTTCGTTGCGATAGATAGCAAGTTGTATTAGGTCTTCTGTCTCGCTCACTGTTTGTCAAAAGGGAAAAGACCTTAGCTGATCTTTGCAGCCTGTCTGGGATTCTGAGTCCATTCCTGAAGCAGGACCATGCATTTCATTACCCTGCTAGTTTTGTTTATGTGTGGATAGTTTATTTCCTTTGGGAAATAGTTCTTTCAAAAAAAGAAAACAGGTAGAACACGTAGAAAATACATGTTATCTGTTTTTGAAGACTTGGCCAAAGATTGTACACTGTCAGAAACAAAGGGTACCATCCAAGTACAGTTTTGTTGCCCAAGGTACAAACAACAGTAACATCCCCCAATGGTACAAAAATGTTCCTAAGAGTCCATTTCTGTACCTTAAATTAGACTACAAGGCATATGTTCCTATTAGCTAGGGAATTCTCCCCATATAACATTTTCTGTAAAATGGGAGGGGGGTGTTCAACATTTATTTTAATGGAAAGGGAGACTAAACAACAGAGTTTTTTTTTTTTACTCCAAAATGACATAGTCATAGAATCGTAAAATATAGTGATTGTAAAGGGTATCATGCATCTGATAAATGCAACTCTTGAGTGTTTGTGTAAAACAAATTACAAGTTTTTTTCTGATTATTCCTACTCAGTTTGATTTCAGATAAGGCCGATAAGTGAAATCATGCAGTTAACTTACACAAAGACAATTTTTCATTCCAAAATCCTGTGTTCATGATGAATACAGAGCAAGGGACAAAGACAAGCAGTTGCACATTGCCTGCCGTCTTCATGTTACATTCTAACCCCAAGACACTCTTGTTTTATTTCTTTACAATTGCCCATAATTTAAAAGTTCTGAAGGCCCAGTAATCCATTCTTCTTTGTAAAGCTCAATTTCTGTCAAGTTAAAGTCACTGAATGACAAGAATTATGACTCCATCATCTCTTCCCTCTTGTTCGGCCAACTTCCAGCTGCCTGGGAATATTTTTAATGCCAGTTTCAAATCATACTGGAAGCTAACAAGAGTAGTTACATCCTGCTTTATCCAGTTATAGCTCCATAAGAAAGGCCTGCAAAGAGCATCTCTAATATTTATAAAATAAAGGTATATTCTGTGCGTGTCATGCCACTGCCATCTCAGAGCTCTAGCAGAATACACAGAACTGGGTATGGTGTTATGGTATTTCCTTTTGTAGTCGCATAGGATGGGGGAGTTTGGGCAGCATTAGACAGACTTTCCTATATGAGATGCATTTTCATAGCAAACCACATACACTTCATCAATATGATGGTAAATAAAGGTCATTTTAATTATCTGAAAACAAAAACAAGATCCCTGATTAATGTTTCTCTATATATTGATTTTCTGGTGCCCTTTAGTTTGTACATTTTATCAACATATAAGACATGTTTTTGCACTGGTCCATTAATGCTCTAACTGTATATCACTGTTGCCCTTCTGAAACAATAAATGTGTACATGCCCTCATCCATATATTTTCTTATTCGCCTGTTACTAAGCACCCAGCTTGTCACTGTGCCACTTCCCCTAATTTATTTGCCATTGAATTTAAATCAAATTAAAATCAGTATTCTCAAATAGTACTATGGTCTGAATTATCAAGTATTACCACACCCTGCATTCTTGTCCCCTTCTTCTTTCCCCAGTGTGGCCACACCTGTTTCTAATTTGTCTAACCTGTGATTCACACCAGATGCCTCTCGTTTGTTCCTCATCAGTGGTGTATAAGAGTGCCTCCCAGCCCTGTGCTCCCCAGTCTGGTCATTGATGTCATCCCCAGTGTGTGATACAGTGGTTTCCCTTCTTGCCAGTTTGGTCTTGTGTTTGACCCAATATGGTCAGCTTTTTGCTTACTCTGTTCCTATTCCTTGATAAACTCCCCTTTCTTGTTTGAGCGTGACTTAGGCTGGAATATCAATTAACATGTATCAAAGAAAGGGTTCTACTGCTGTAACATAATGACACAAAATTAGCCTTGACATCATTAAATTGTATTGTACTATATTGATTTAAATCTTCCCCCTGTTCTTCGACTTGCCATATTTCCACAAGACTGATACGACTGCAGAAAGATTCATGCTTTCTAATATTTATTTGACTGCTTATTTTATTTTAATATTATATAACAAGAATTGACAGATGTCACAGGTAAGAATAAGGGGACAAAGACTTTTGTGCTACACCTGATTGAAAATTATGTTTAAAAATGCCTTATGTTTTTTTGTCTGAAATGTATTCTGAAATATGGTTCCCCCTGTTTTAAGATTGTAGGTGTGATTGTCTCAGTAGACACGCAATTCCAGATCAAGGGTGCAATATAAAAATAAATGTAATTATGTGAGACCCTAACCCTTGCTTGGCTGGATTTTGCTTACTTATACTTAGCTGTAACACCTACAGTAATGATGCCTCAACATGCTTAACTTATGCATCTGTTCTTAAGTATGTGACATACTGTAATAAATGTTTCGTCTTTCTGTACTGTATATGTGTTCCACTGCCTATGATCTGCAGAGTGAACCCACCGCTAATTCTATATATTTGTATAAAACCATATAATCTTGACATGTATTTGAACGCCAGCGTGTCCAATCACAGCAGTCCAGGTTTTATATAAAGAGTAAGTCTAACCCACTTCATTGCTGTTACAGCTATTCGGTTCTCCTGCCTCCTCTCCTCCACCACCTTTGGCTCCCCATCCTGCTCCGGGGTTTGGCTCCTTCGCCTCCTGCCTGGTCACCCAGCCAGACCTGTCAGCTTCAGAGTCGATGGAACCGACGACCAAGAGACGGGCTTCACCAAATCACTGTTCACATACTCATTTAAATTGTTTAATCAAATAAACACTCGTGTCAACTATCTATTGAGGTCTCCTTAGTTGAACTGTTTTTCAGTAAATGCAGGGCATTCATGTGTCTGACTTGAAAAGGATATTTGAACAGGAAAAGTGTTTCACATGTGCTTGTTTCATGAAGAATATATGAACAGGAACGGTGTTTCACAGATGCTTCTTTCATGAAGGATATACGAACAGGAACGGTGTTTCACAGATGCTTCTTTCATGAAGGATATACAGAGGGTACGTAAAGTATTCAGACCCCTTAAATTTTTCAGTTTCTTATATTGCAGCCTTTTGCTAAAATCATTTAAGTTCATTTTTTTTCCTCATTAATGTACACACAGCACCCCATTTTGAATATCACATGGTCCAAAGTATTCAGACCGTTTGCTCAGTATTTAGTAGAAGCACCCTTTTGATCTAATACAGCCATGAGTCTTTTTGGGAAAGATGCAACAAGTTT
>JABFEA020000110.1:25841921-25868078 GCA_019775915.2 Cyphomyrus plagiostoma
AGCAACTGCCATGTGATTGGTTGATTAGATAATTGCATTAATGAGGAATTGAACAGGTGTTCCTAATAATCCTTTAGATGAGTGTATGTCACACGCTCCTGCCACTATTTCAAAACACTTCTCCAATTCCAGGTTATATCCATTCACACAGTACTCAACAGTCCCACTGTTGGATTTCCCCCTCATGTAATGTTTCAGGATTCAGAAGTGATTTTGCAATAAAAATTAGCATAAGTTGATTTTACCATAAAATATTGCATTATTAAAACTGCAAGAAAAAAGCAGATGTTATAATCAATTTATGACCTCCATCCTGGGCTGTACGGTGGCATAATGGCCAGCGCTGCTGTCTCACACCTCTGTGACCAATCTCTACCCTGGTTTGCATGTCCTCTCCATCTCATTGTTGGGGGTTCCTTTAGGTTTTTTTCTTTCCCCTCGTAATCCAAAAACAGAATTTCTATTCTGTTTCCATTTGAAGAAAATAGGAGCCAAAACAAACTGTAACCGTTAGCTCTCAGGTGTCCAGCTGTGTAACAGATATCCACAATAGGGTTTTGATATTTTTTTTGGGCAGTTTCTTTCTGACAAGTCTAGTCTTGCCATGAAATATATTTTATAGATCTCACTGCACTATGGTAACATGAAGAGCAGATGAAATTCCCACATATTTTACTAAAAAAATTCCTTGGGTTTTTTTGTCTTTAGGGACAGCCTGACTCTGCACTTGGTGATTTCTGCAGTAGGGCATCTGCGAGGTTGACACTACTGCTACTGAGTATGTGATTGCAAATGAAAAATCTCAGGGTGAAAGTTCTTGTTACTCCTTCCATATGCCTACCGCACGATAACTACTCTGGCCTGTATCCTTAAATGGCAGTCGACCCATCAGAAATTCAAGCTCAGTATGTTTTAGTCACTGGTAACCACCCCCAAAGTGATGTGCTTTTCTCAAATGCAGCCTGAAATTGGAAATCTCTTTAAAACATCCTGGGTGTATTATGACCCCTGATGCTGTCTTGTGGCTCTATAGGATTAATATTGTTATGGATGAATCGTTACGTAAAACATCGCTTGGTTGATTGGTATACTGGTCAGTTTGAAGTATGACATTTCACTGTGTCTACACACAATTGATGAATTCAAAAGTTTTTTTAAACAATTTTATTAACCTGTTTATGATGCACATATGCATTGAGGGATGAATAAGTGCATCCTGAGTGTGCCATCTACTGGTGAAGTGAAAGAGTGTGTGGACAACCTCAAAGAAGGAAAATATGCAAATGTATGGAGTTAATATGGAGTTAATTTGCAGCATTAAGAGCAGAGAATTGCATTATACGCTTTCTTTTATTGGATGTTACACATCTGACAAACACAATTTATCAGTAATTTCATTGTTTGTCTTAGAAATAAACTTGTGAGCAGAAATATAAAAGTGAATCTATAAAAATCCATATCTAAAATATATTTGGCAAAAAACAGAAGCCAGACAAACACTGAAAGTGAACTTAATGATTGGAAAGATCCTCATTGTATGGTATTAGCCTTTAATAAAATAAAACTAATATTGAAAATTGTGCTATTTTTGCTTTGTAATTTTTTTAAAACAAGATCAAATGGATAACAAGGTTTTCTCACCTTTCCCCTCCACCAGCTTCCCCATGAGATACTGTTTGTTTTTAGCTGTGAATTATGGGATTTTGTGTAATGTCACAACTGAAGCTCTCACATTCTTTACACCAATGAAGAAATAGTCTCTTAAAAATATTTTCAAAAATTGTCTCAAAATACCCTGTTTTAACACAATCAAATCAATAATAACATGTTAACTTATACATAGTCTGTTTAATGTTCTCACATTAAAAAATCATTCAAACAAGGATTAAAAGAAAAAGTCTAATTAGAATGGCACTAAAATTAAACTATAAAAACTAATTCCAGCTAAGTGGATTGTCCCTTATATGTAAAAATAATGCATGAAAAAAATATATTAATATTATTTTATTTGGGTGATGGGTGGCTCGTTGGGTTAGAATATGTAGTATATGTAAGTATGTCATGCAGCATGTATATAGAAAACTAGTGGAGTAATTCAAAAGAAACTAAAAATATATTATTTAAAAGTACAGTATTACAGTGGTATGCTATGGCTCCCAGTCATGTTAAAAGATTAAATTGTAAAGTGTGTTTTTAACTGCAGGACATAATATAATTTTGAATGCTGGCTCCAAAAATGATTCTGAAATGCTCTGAAAAACTGGATGAATAAATATTACTTTGGGTAATTGAATGCTGAGAAATTGCTACTTCAGATATTCCAACAATCAGCTTGTAGTTGAATGCGCTGAGGTAAAATGTACGGGTCAATAAATTGCATATTGCGAGACCTGAGCACTAGCACATCTGCCAGGCACTTTGTTCTTTTGATGAATGATGCAAGAGAAAGCATATTCCACATTCTGGTGCTTCGAGTGGTGAGCAAATAGATGAGGTGAATCTACACCTAGGACAGCTTTAATAACTTTAGTCAGAAAACAGGTGAGGGTAATGAACAGTAAATATCGAAGCATGGTTTGAAATTAAAAGTGCAAATAAAATAAATTTAGATAAAATTACATAATCTTTAAAAAAATTTATTCTATTTTATTAAGGCTATGTGTTATGCTATTTCACTGGAATAGTATAATATTCAGTTAATGACATGTTGCAAAAATACCACTATAAATATGTTAACATACTAAATTTGTTTATTGTGTAATCTTCATTGGACATTTACCTCTTATAATACCATATGCATACAATATCACTTGTGTTCCTTGGCATTTACAGTGGAGCCCAGGAAATATTAATTTGCATCAAACACTTTTATCACCTTTCTCTGTTACCATCACTGCAGCAATACCCTCTATTCCTTGGATGAGACCACCACCACCAGCCCAGATATTCTTCTCTTTCCACCCCCTTTCTTCCGTCAACCGTCCAACTCCCCCTCCACCCACAAATCTCACTGCTGAAAATTTTGCCACCTCCTTCCAGGAGGAAAAGGCAGCTATTGGCAGCCAGTTCTCTCTACCCTCTCCTCACATATTACCCCCTTCTGTATGCGGCCCAGTAGCCCCCATGATTCACCCCCTCCTCACAAACTCCAAGCTTCTCACTAACAGACCCACTCCCTCTACACTAAACTCCATCCCCATGCATCGCCTCCAAGTCATCACTCCTATGCTAACCCCTGCACTCGCTCAGTCAATCAGCACCTCATTCACAAACGGTATATTCCTTTACATTTAAGCAGGTTCAGGTATCCTTAAAAAACACACACACACACACACAATTGATCCAACACAAGTTATAAACTATAAAACAGTCCTCTCTTTTCAATCTAAAAATCTTTGAAAAGAGATCATTTGAAAATATTGTCATCAGTCAAGTTTTTGATCTCGTGCAGAAGAACCTTTTGGATCCAGTCCAGTGAATGTTCCAGCTGGACGCTTGCCAGAGACTGCCCTACTGACTGTAGCAGATGACTTGAGAGTGGCATCTTGGCCAGCCATTCTCATCCTGCTTTACATGGCTTTGACACAGTGAACCACCAGATCCTCCTGTCCACCCTTTCTCAACTTGATGTCACAGGGACAGTCCTGAGATGGTTTGACATATCAAGCAAATCATTTCCAATGTCATGGGGTGCAGAGGTATCCTTGTCACATCGGGTAGCAATTGATGTTTTGCATTTTGTATTTTTGGGGAGAAAAACATTACAACTGAACCAGTGCTCCCCATAGCACCAATGGGTTACATCCGCCCATCCAATTTCTGTAACCAATTCACCTATTCAGGGTCACATGGTGTCCGAAGCCTATCCCAGAGACTACTGGACAAGGCAGGGAACAACCCAGTATGGGACACCAACATCATTCACACACAGGCACACATCAATGGGTTTTCTCTAAGAAAAGAATCATTCATTACCTGATTATATATCATTGTTCAAAATCTGTATAGTAACATCAGCTAGGCATGAGAGACAGTTACAGACCAGGAGGGGTTTGCCTCCCTGCCCTTCCTCCCTGGCAGGGTGTCTTGACAAAGTGTCTACCAATCTAGTCCATGAGGTTCAATGCAGGATTTCCATTCTCTTTTCTAGGGGAATCCTATGGATCTTTCAAACACTTAGAAAATGTGTGCATCTGAAAAATCAGAGCTCAGCATAGTGCTTCAATATTGCCTACAGAATTGTGTGAAAGTTAATCTTCATCTCTGCTTTCTTCATTTCCTTCCTGACATTGTGCATGGTGCTGTTCAATTACTCAAAGGTTTCTCTTTGGATGTGTGTGTGTTAACAATTATTAGCCATACCACAAAAATAGTTATACTGTATATCTTTACACTATAAAGATCAATAAGAAGAAGCCATACTATAAAACATGCAAAAAAATAGTTTGAAATTAGAGATTCGTAGAAATATTAGACTGGTGCCACAGAGAGGTGAACATCAATCTCTTGTGCAACTTTATTCTTTTTTTCATTAACTTTGAAGTTATTTTTTCAGGTATTCACCTTGTGTTCAAGTTTATTTAAAATCAGCTAAAATCATTACATGAAGATGACCACAATATAATGGGGAGATACAGTGAGAAAGATGATCTCTTCATTTTATATTTTTACTTTTGCAAGGTAACCATGGATTCACAGAACCAGAAAGTTAAAAAAAATGAAAAACTATTCTAGGTATTTGATTAATTAAGGAATCAAGAAAACTGTACATCGAACTACGCTATGGTAAATATTCCACAGGGATAAATAAATAATTATCAAAAAGGATAATTGAAAAAACACAACTTTGAATAAATCCCAGAACTTGTACTAGCAAGCAGTCACGCACCAATGTGAATACACCCAAATAGGGGGATAGCAAGGAACTTTGGGCCCCCTGACACACTGTCTCCTTGGCTCCCTCCTCCTGCTGATACACCACACATTTGTTGACAAATATTATTCACTTGTGAGAATTATAGAAAACTATAAAACTTCAACTGTCACTGAATTTACATGTACCTCTGCCACATGTGGAGAATTTGCGGCCACTTAGAAAGGAAATGAGAAGCGGCGTGCAGGAGATAAAAAAAACTTTGGACTCAGTCACTCACAATAACCAAAGGACTGTTTTCTCAGACAAAATTGAATAAAATGTTTAGTAGATGAAAGACACACATTCAACAAAAATAATGGCATGATTATTAAGAGAAAGGGAGATTTTGTTAGTTTGATATGTTGTAGGGGAACACATGCACCCCCCTACACCGCACATCACCCTGCTATGCTCTCAGTGTGAATTATTGCTGGGCCACATTAAATGTGCCCCCTATCTCAGCCTCTTTCGGGTCTTTAGTCTTGTCAACATGAAAATGCTGAAAATCAGCGCAATAATAACAGTGAAGACAGTAATGGTGACAGCTCACTCTAATACATGATAATACCATAAAATTAACAACACGTACACATTTGAATTGGTGTGAAAAGCAGAAAATAATTGCAGATTAACCCCCACCCAGTGCGTCTCCTACACTGGGCCCAGACCTATTTCCTAGCTGGTGTAGGCAGGTGATTTGGTGCATGCAAATCCTTGATGTGATGTCAGCACTGTCACTAATTCCATAGCTGGACCAAAAGTTTGGACATGCCTACACAAGGTTTATTTAGTCGTACTTAATCACTCATCCTATATCAACTACACCTAACAGTATATAAATGGGGTTTATTCCATGTAGGGCAGTTGCTTAATTAAATGCTAAAATATTTATAACACTGTGTAGCAAGGATTTGGCTGAATGCTGACTCCTCAATGTCAAAGGACTAAGGGAGGCATGTTATATAATGAATGTGAGTATAAAACTGGATCTATATGGCTGGTTAGTATGGAACAGGTGGTATAACTGATGTGTTCACATCTGGTGAATGAACAGGTGAAGGGCAATACTCCCAATAATCCCAATGTATCTAATTAGGGAACCAAGAAATATCTCTGTTCTGAATTCCTCATTTCCCACTGTTGGGACAAAACTGCCCACGAATTATAATTTGTTCTGATGCTCACTTACAAAATAGATTATGCTGCGGACAAACTGTCTGCTAAATAAAATGTATGTATAAAATGAGTATCAGTAAGCAGTCTTCCAAATTGTGATTTTCATAAGTTAATTATGTAGTTCCAGCATACTTTTTCCAATACAATTATATTAATATACAGTGCCTACTTTTTATGATTATGCATGTAAAATATTTTTTTAAAAGAATGTATTAACTTCCAAATTATGTTGAATGCTGCATGGCTCAATTTATATATTAAGTAAAATGTAATTTTTTGGTTTAGGTTCAGGCATGACAACTGAGGCCATTTTGGAGCCATTTTTTGTTCCCTCCATGAAAACCGTCATTAAGAAAAGGCTGCCAAAATGCATTGTCTTCAATGCAATCAAGACTTTTCACTTTCTAAGCAATACTGGCTTTTTAATTAGAACTGTGTGCTACTGACCAATGACACAAAATTGCTTTTTGGACATGCAGACCAGTGTAGTAGCAACTTTCATTGTTATGTTAATGAAGACCAATCAAGTTATCCCTAGAATTTAACACATGCCTATAATCTAGTAAACTCAATCTTTTAATGAAATAAAAAAATAGTTGATTTTATATTAAAATCATTATTATTCCCAGAAATATTTCCAGCAACTTATAGATTTTTGTTGTTTCTTTTTAAAATACAAAAAGATAAAATAGTATTAATGCAGAGCTAACTAAATCAAAGTATGGTATGTGAGCACTCCTCTAATAGGGATCAGTATACAGTATTTAAGCATTGCTCATCATGGTGGAGGGTGGCAAGGGTATGAAAACTTTCACCATCGCCATCGATGACTTGTAAAAGTGTAAGAACCTTGGAACAACTGAAGTATATTAATGCAGTAATATGTTCGGGTCCCACCCATTGCGTTTTTCAGAAAATGTGAAATCACAGCACAAAAAATATCTTGTAATTCCCGAAAGAAATAAAACAGTGTTGGCCAGCTGAGTCTTTCCAGTTAGTGGGTCCCCACGGAAAAGCACAGAAGAGACTTCCTGCCAATGAGTAAATGTCTTTTCAGTCTTAGCATTTACATCTGTATTGAAGATACGCTATTTTCATCTAGCTTACCTAGTTACTGCTGTTCAGCTGCGCCCATTCAATACATCTTTCACATTCAAAGTTTTAACATTTTATTCCTTTATTTCTTCTCCTACTTTCATACTTTCTGCTTTCATCCTCTTACAGATATCGTCTCAGACCGATGGTGCGGCAACTATCAAGCCTTGTCATCAGACTGCAGATGCAGTGTTGCCACAGAATGCACCCAAGGCCATAATTCTTGAGTGTTCTAGTGAATAACCATTGTTCACTTCTTGTAATTGGATTCATACGATACTCTATTTTTAGCACACTTTTCTAATTTGGAATTTGTTTGCACTTACAGTGAATTATTTTCCCTCCTGAATTCACCTCAGTTTTTGTCACTGCACTGATACCTTGTAGTTTTTCCATCCACAATATATTGCTATGAACCTTTCTTTATTTTGTCTATTCATATAACATTTTTTATCAGATGTTATTATTTTCAAACAAAATAGGTGTGAATTGATGTTTCCCACCAGGCAATTTTTATTTAACAGATAAGAAAAATATGGAATGTATAATAATGTTCCAAATTTTAATAGAAAATATAGTTGTATAGTAAATATAGTAGTAGTTATATTGCTCATTTTATAAATTTATAAACTTTTATTCAGTGGCGGGAATAAAACCAGACGTCAATGTAAATGACATTTGTAAATGATAAGGGGCCAGTGAGCTGCTGAGCAGGTCGAGTCTATGCCTGTGATCAGAAGCTCACTAATTCAAATCTTAGCCTCAGTGGAACAGTCACATATCTGTGGGCCCTTGGGTGAGGCCCTTAACCCCCTGCTCTGGGGGTGCCGCACATCAGCTGACCCTCCACGGTGACCCCCAACCATAGAAAGAGAGGCATTCCTGTGTACCTGTACTTCTGCAAATGGAAAATCAAGCATGTCGGTTAAAATATTTCCATTTACTATATTATATACATTAATTAGTATGGAAATAAGATGTTGACAAGATATTTAACACCTGCAACACATGAAAAAATTACATTTGAAATCCTGTTATTGCATTTTTCCTGCTAATGTTCAGAGTTAAGGTCCTCCCATTGTTATTGTGATTTGGTGAGAAGTTTGCCAATTGATATGGATGCTCTGCATTAGCATTATATGCATATATTAGTATTTCCTGAATTATCCTGAAAAACCAACAGTGAAATCTCAATCGTCTGTGAAGATCTTGTTTTAAACGCATGTATTACAGTTTTACATAAACAGGTTGAGCAGTACTTTTAATGTCTATTAAAACGATATAGTCTGGGTTCATTGACAGCCTACAAAATTTCTTCAGTCACCCATAATAACAAGGTGTATTATGTGCAGAATTTTGCAGCACCTAAGGGCATATTCGATCATTATAGATCAAAATATTTGACAGAATAAAATTCCAGCCTGCACAGTAATTGGTGATTTTTAATATGATTTATAATATTCCATCCATCCATCCATTTTCTGTAACAGCTTGTCCTATTTGGGGTTGCGGTTATTTGTAATATTAATGGAAAAATTCATTTAAACCTGATAAGTGTTGCTTTTATTTAAGTCCTTGAACTTCCTGTCAGATGAACCAGATACTCATTTTGGATTATTTTATATCAAAATGGTTTTATTACTTAAGAAAGTATTTTATAATTATAATTATCTGTGGGGGAACTCTGTTTTATACACCAACACTGGAAAATGAATAAGTAAGATATTAGTAGTAAAATATATATTTCAGAGTATGCATCTTGTCTGAGTAGATTATAACACAAATATCACAAAATACACTGAACACATTCTGTATTCAGTGATTTCTGGGGACCTTGCCATTCCTCCTGAATAACATGACAATCCAAAGGTAGTCAAAAAGAGGAAAGTCACTTGTCTATCACCGCACTGACCCTGAGATTGAAACCTACCTGGAGCCACTCAAGCTTGTGAAACTTTAGATCAGTGAGTTATCTGGACATTTATCTGGCCATTTATCATTTATCATTTTTTCACCATTCATTGATTCTATGGTTCAGCTTTAGTGATGGTTAAGTATCCTACCCTTTACATCTATTCTCTGCTGCTCTGTCATAATTATGGGAAGCAAAGAATATGTATCATTTATTTAAGAAACCCCCTGCTAACAATTTTGTTAGGCTAGAACAGAAACCTGGGATAGAGTGCCATTGATCTCAACTGGGCATATAGTCGGGTCGCGGAAGGAACATTTTGAGGACCTCCTGAAACACGTCAGTTATACATGCCGTCCTTAGAGAAAGGACTCACCGTCCATCACCATGGCCGAGGACACAACCCTCAGCCCCCCTTCGAAGGCCTACTAAAGGGGTACAGGAGAGGTGGATCCATCTGTCAGTCAAAGCTTGGATCCTAGGGGAGCAAAGCAAATTCCATCTTAGTCGTGGAACACTGGATCAGCTCTTTACCCTTAAAAGGATACTGGAGGGTTCATGATGTTTGTCCCCTGCAATGGTTTGGCACCAGCCACCCTAGGTCATTCCCTGGTTTACACTCATTGTGTCTGGGATAGGCTCTGGATTGCCAGAACCCTGCATAGGACATTCGGTACCCAAGACCAATAAATAATCTTAGTAGTACTGATTTCAAATCAAGATAGATTTTTATAACAGTAAAAATGTTATATACTTGAATATTAAAGCAACTGAACTGGAAAGATATACATGATTGACCCTACCTTTCAGAGATCATCTGAGTATAACTCTGAATATGTGATCATTGCAAGAATGTGAATAACTCAAAATAGAGCTTTTAGCAATCGAGTACAAGAAGCTTTGACCTGCAGCAACAAAAAGGGGAAGCCAGATTACATTTAAAGACTGTCACAGTTTAACAAATATTTTGGAGAGGAAAAAATGGATTAAAACAAACATATCCATTATAAGAGTGCGCTTTAATTAATTTCTCCAAGGGGGCAAAAATTTGTGAACTTTCATATTTGCAATTCAAATTAGTTTTTAACAGTGCATATTTCACACTTTATTAAGAGGTAAAAAAACAAAGTAGGTCCCTCTCATACATCTCAACTCTCGCAAACCCACAGCAAAAATGTACAGGCACAAAGACAAACCAGCAGAAGAACACTCATGGACAGAAACTGTGAAAATTCACAGCTTTCTTGTTGTGAAAAGAATCAACTCACACATTCAAAATACCTGCGATTTCCACAATACATCGGTAAAGTCTCTCTCAAACACCTTGGCCAGAGGAGACACGGCATTAGATGGTGGCAGTCGGTCAATCAGTCATTGCTGTCTTTGCTTTATAACAGAAGTTAAGGTTGCTTTAGAGAAATGCTGGGGAACTAGCAGTTGGGGGGGGGGGGAGGCATCCGGCCCCCTACACTGTTTTCTGCTCACTATGCACAAATATTAAACATATGTTTTATAAATGAACAAAATAAAAACACTTTGAAATAAATACCAGCACATCATGCTGCCTGACCCTTTGGAGGACGTAGAAACAGTTACCAGGAGATATGTACAACATATCTGGGAGCCAAATATTGGGTTAAAATGAGAATTCAGCATGAATAATGTGTTCTTTCTGAAGCCAACTGCCATTTGATAATTACTGATAATATCCAGAGATGGAAAGTTCAAGTTCAGAAAATACAAGTCCAGACCAAGATTTTGTTTCAACCAACAAGCAGAGTATAAAGCATCACATTCACAGAGGACTTTCTGGACCTGAACTTTCCACCTTTGCAAATATCCATGTCTGTCTTCAGGTTGTCTTGTGTTGCCTGAGGGATTTGTGTTACATGCATAAGGGACAAAAAGAGTTTCAGAAGGAATTGTTCTAAATAGACCATAAAGCCTGATAGTGTATGACTCAATCAATAAATCTTCCTGGTAATGTGTCATCTTTACTGAATTGCCCAATAGAACAGGGTCCATGTGAATCAAAACTCTTATTAAGTAGTTAGATGACATATGAATGCAGCTTCTATGCACCAGCCTCAAGAGACACAGTATAATGATATGTACTGTACTCCAAAACTAAGAATAAAATACACATCTTATTACTGATTGACTATTGCCTTTCCACTGAGTCCCAAAAGGCCTCCAAAACATTATCCATAGTAAACAAAATGAAACCCTGGAAATTCTATGTTCTGTTTTGTACCATAGCATATGAAAACGTATGTACTATAAATGTATTTAAAAAGGAGTACACATCATTTGCCTGTGCTAAAACATCATCATCATGATTGGTGGTAAGGACTGTTAGTATTAATACACCTGCAATTGGCTTGTTCATGGCCCAGGAATGTGGTGACATTGCATCTTCTGAGGAGGATTTGGGTCCTTATTAGACCTGTATACCTTTTAAGATAGAAATGCCTGATAAATAAACTTTACTATATGGAATAAAACAAAAAGTAGCATTGAAAGATGCATCGGTTTACCATTCTAATGTTTCATCTTTCATGTAAATCAGTGTTCCACTGGAATAACACCAATTCACTCTATAGAATACACAAACGAGAGGAGGACATTCGGCCGATCAAGCTCGCTTGGGGTATTTACACACAGTGTATTTACACACAGTGTGTACCCTTGGCATTTAGACCTGTTATTATTTACTTAATGTTACTTTTATTCTTTGCCTCATTTAGTCTGAAACAGAAAGGTAAAAGGAGGAGTAGGGGTTGATTCTTGAACAATATATCTCTATTATTTTGCATTTCATATTGTCCTTATGAAGATGGAACATACCTTATGTAGAGATACACGAGATATCGCATTACAGTTATTGGACACAACTTCTAAAATAATGGAGATGATTAGTTTGGTTGATCAGCCATTTTCGATAGTGGAGGGTGAAGGATTTCTTTGGCTCATTTACCATATATAACCAGTCTCAAAGTACCGACCTACAATGTTTACAATAAGGGGACTTGCTTGAGGGCCCATGTATATGTGACTTATTTTTATATGTGACTTAGCCTGCTGCATCATGCACCAACCCACTGGAAGGGGGAGTATGGTAGCAGGGAAATTAGGACATCTTAGAATGTGCAGAGAGGTGAAATAGTGCATTATCCCACACAACAATACAGACAGACATTTCCATCTTTTATACCCGTCCTCCTTTGCTGACACAAGTATCCATATGTATCTAGGAACTAAGTGTCATGACTCAGAGCACACCAGCTGTGGAATGCTGACTACTTGGGATGATGAATCTCTAAACTAGAAACTGGCTATTCTGAAACCCACAGCTAGATGCTGGTCAACAAGAACCCTGACCCCCCCAAGCTACACAAAACACCATGTTAGTACCTGCTGGCAACTGACAGTAGCAAGTTTTCTCTCCATCTAACCCCATAAAACAAACCTCTGACTGAGCACCAAATGCTCTAAGAGCAATAGCAATGACTGAGCAGTGAGAATTGCTTACTGCTCTTTACTGCTCTGCTTAAATAAGCTTTGGCTCTAATTGGCATCTGTGAAACTAAGTTGCTTTGGCCAATGACTGGTTCAAACAACATCAAACCATCATAGGATAAAGCTGAACATAATGAGATATTGGCTCTTCCCTGGCCTGGCTCTTGCTCTATTTCCAGTTATATTTTTTATCCTATACTGGTTCTACCGTGCACTGATGAAGGATCTCTGATGTAGTGGGTTTATTTTTCTTCCAAAAGCATTGAGAATCTGCCTTGGAAATATGGCCTCATGGACTCCAACCTGCCTCTGCCAGGTTAAGGTTCGGTCGTTTGGATCTCCCAGCAGGACAATGTTCCAAAGCATACCTCCTACCCCAGCAATTCTCAACCCATGGTCATGACCCAAATTTAGGTCACAGCAAGTTCTGAAAGGGTTGCGAGGCAGAGTTGGAAATGTATGTGTTTCAAAAGCAAGCTTCTGTGCTGATCCACAATCAGATTTCCCAGCGCCAGTCCTAAAATTTACCTATATAACTGGGTCTTGGATCTACAAATGCTTAGTGCAAAACTAGTGAACACTCAACCATTCTGAGAAGCCAAACCACAGGTGCTTAATTTAAAATTCACTGGCACATCCAATCAGATTTGCACAATAGGCATTGATTGTCATAAATTTCAGACCGTAGTTTGTGCTTGATCACAGCATTAGTTTAAACCTATAGTTGATGTAGGGTCAGGACTCAGCAAAAAAGGTTGAGAACCACAGTCTTGCATGATACACTGACCACAGCCCAGGGCCCTCCCAATTCTATAAACCCCATTCAAAGCTTGTGGGGTGAGCTTTAGTAGAGAGTCTGTTAGCAGGATCCAGGACCCCGAAGGGTTCGGAGAGATTTTGTAAGGATGCATTATTTCAGATCCCTTCAAATATGTTCTCCCACCTCATCCAGCATTATAAGTGAAGACTGCTTGCTGCTAGTGGCAAAGAGCTGGTGTACAGATTGCTAAATGCAAGGGGGGGTGATAATTGTGCAAGGTATAATTCTGACTGGGAAGAAAAGTTCGATTTTTCCTTATTTTTAATAAATTTTCCTCTGTGAAAGGATAGATTTCTCTCATAAGTTGAGTGTAAGATAATGGTAGTGGACAATACGCTATAAGCGATGCATCATCATTTTTACTTAGGGTGACAATTTTGGAGGTCAGGGCATGCTCAGCTAAGTTCCAAATTGTGTGAATTTGTGATACTCTAATTTACTCTTGTTGAAAGCCTCATATATTACAAACACCAAATCGCCTTTCTGAGGTTTATCCTTCATTTTCATATTAAAGGCACTGTCAAAGCCCTTGGAGTGTGAGCAATTGGGAAGTGGCCAACACCCACAACTTTACAGCAAATTCAATAGTTTATATGCTTTACTGTCAGGGACAGCATCCGTCTGTCCAAGTCTTTCGTGTTTCCTTCGGCCATCTGCGGCCGGCCATCCTGTCCTCCCCATTGTCAAAGTCTTCACTGTGTTTCCCCTGATCCCCCGATGGCTGCATGGCTCAATGAGCTGAGCATGCGGCTACCTGCTAACTCAGTGTTTCTCAACCCGGTCCTCAGGGATCCAGACAGTCCATGTTTTTGTTTTCTCCCAGCTCCAAACATACTCATGCCAGATATTCTGAGATCTTGATTGGTTGGCAGCTGGGAAGGAGAAAAACTGTGGGCTGTCTGAGGTCCCTGAGAACTGGGTTGGGAAACACTGTGTTAACTCCTCAGTCATGTGTTCAAATTACGCCTCCTCTGTTTTTGTATTTTTGTAGATCTTCTTCCCTGATGTTTCAATTGTATCAGTTTTTCTAGTTCCTGTGTTTTGTGAGTTGTATTTGGTTTTGGTTTTTGCTTTGTGCCAGTGGTTGTGTATTACTTGTCTGTTAGATTCTGTTTCCTAGTTTGAGTTTCATGATTTAGTTTTATTAGTTTCACATTTTGCCTGTTTTACCAGCCCTTGTCAATCATTTTCACCTGTCCTCCTTTACTCTTGTATTTAAGTTCCCGATCCTGTTCTGTTCCTTGTGTAGTCATTGCTATTTTTGATCCCCTGTTTGTTCCTTGCTGTAGTTCCCTTGTAGATCATTTTTATTTTGTTAGTTTACTTCATACCCATTTTTAGTTTTGACCCTCCGTGGTCTGTTTGTTTTGTAGTATTCTCAGTGTTTTCTGTTCCTGTAATACACCCTTTTGTTCCTGTGGAGTCAACAGTGCATCATCCACCTGCTTTCCTGCTTGAACTATAACGTCAGAAACTGCCGAGATTGTGGCACTTTACTAATTTATTCTAATATTTTATTACCCATTTTAGAGATTGGTTGTGAAGTGGCAACCCATTGAAAGTTTTGCACAATCAAGCAAAGACTTAGATCTATGACAGTGGCCAGCAGCAATGGTCTTTTCATGTTCAGTCTGGAAACCAAATACCAGGGGAGCTCAAATGATGTAGCTGGTGACTAATAATTACCTCAGTAAAGGACAGGGCTTGTTTTCCCCAGCACAGCTTAAAGCCCATGCCTACTTCATATTTTCTCCATGACTCACAGCAGCTAAAAGCAAGCTGGGCAGCCAACCGTAGTGGCACCAATGGAGCTGGGAGTTATGGGCCTTGCTCAAGGGCCCACGGGCCTTTGACTGTTCTGTTGAAGCTGAGCTCACAGACGCAGTCTAATCACAGGCATGGAGGCTTACAGTATCCCACTGAGCCACACACAGATACTCGCACATTCTGGGTAATTTTTTGCCCACTCATTCACACAAATGACATGCAGACTCCACACATGGATGAGGAGACTAACCCACAGCCCTGGAGGTTCAGCAAGTCCTATTCCAAGCAACTGTCCCTTCAAAAATCTCATTATTCCCTCTATTTTCCACAAAGTTTAATTTAGGTCTTTAATTTTACCCTGGTTCCAAAAACATGTATTTATATCAAACCAGCACGTATACCTCAATGATCCAAAATGTGTTATCTCTCTGCCGTAGTACATGACTGCACATGGACTGTGATGGACTGCTATTTTGTTCAAGCTGCTTCTCAGCTAGCTACAAGCTCACCTCAACCCACAGCAGATAAACAATACTTAAAAAATGAGTGGATGGGCAACCAAGGTCCAATATGTAGATATGACAGTTACAATAATTTTTTTATTTTTTTTTTTAATTATACAAAGGTTTTGTAATACAGCAGCAGTACTACAGTGCTGTACCAGAGTAATGATTTTTGACAGTATAAACCCACATACCTCAGGGTTAATTACTAGTTACATTTTTTATGTGTGTAGGTGTATTTGTTTTCTATGTGTGATAATTCGGGTTTTGCACTGAATATTACAGAAGGTAGTTTAATGAAGGGAGTTATACTTAATTTATTTCATCTACTGTTTATACAGTACTATACTGTATAAAGTATACAGGCAGTTGGAAGTTAACCTTGGGTTTCTCTGTTTTGTATGTTCTCCATGGAGAGCATTTTCTGTAGTATAAAGACTTCCATGCTTGTATTTAATACTTGCAGAATAGTGGTGGCAAAGGATTTTCTTAGCATTTTAAATCATTGAGCAATTTTTAATGCACTTTTTTCTACATATTTTTCCCATGTAGATACAATAAATATTGTGCTTTATGTAGCATTTAAGAGGAGCAACATTTATATATTGACACTTTCATTAGGTAATACTTATGTAAATTAAAAAGCCATGCTTTGTGATTTTTCTTAAATTTTATTTTTCAATTATAATGGCATGTGCAAGGTTTCTGCTGCTTTCCATGTGTTTTACATGTGATACATTTAAATATATAAAAAAAATACTATAAGGGACAGTTCTGTCAATCATTCTTTGGCTAAAAAATGCGTGACAAAGTTCAAAACATTTTTCAGTTTTCTGCAAGTCGAAGTCTGTATTTTCATTAAAATTGTTTTAGATGTGAATTTCTTCCATCCATCCATCCATCCATCATCTCCCGCTTAATCTGAGGTCGGGTCATGGGGGAAGCAGGGAAACCCAGACTTTCCTCTCTGAATTGAATTTCTGAATGGCAAATTTGCCTATTTCAAAATTTAAAAAGACATCACAATATTTTATTTCTACTGATTTTAATTGTGCAGTATAGGAATTCCTTACTTAGAGAGATGCAAATATTAATACACATGTATTAATGCAAATAATTTGTAATAAATTGACCACTTTCTAAATTAATCACTATTAAATCTATTATTAAATGAATCACTGTTATATTTCTCATTGTTATGGTGGTGAAATTCCTTAAGAATTGACCATAACTTGACTTGATTAGCTTAATTCTAAAAAACATGAAATGAGATTTGACCCAAGGGTGGCAGTTCAAGTCCCAGCTCTGCTTTCTGTCTATAGGGTGCTTCACATGTTCTCTCCCTGTTATATGGATACTCTTGTTTCCCCCCACAGTTCAGTGTCACACAGTTGCTTGGTATTTTAAAATTCCATCTGGAGTGTGTTTGTATGGACTAGCCTCCAAACCACATACCTGCAGCCACCCCCCCCCCCACCCCACTCCCCACAACATTGTCCATAGTGTGTTTAAGCAGTGGATAGAAGATGCTGGAAGTGTTTGGACACTGGATTGAAGAACTTGCAAATGTTCCAGTGTCAGTATGTTTATGCCAAGATGTTCATCCATCCATTCAACCATTTTGTATACCTGCTTGTCCTATGCAGAGGAACACATGGTTCCAGAACCTATCCTAGAAGCTACAAGGAATAACTCAGAACAGGGCACCAACACATGTAAGAAGAGACACATTTAAATGACTTTAACATGTATTAACGTTTAAATCTGTAAAAATTCAATGTTAAAGAAGGCTTTGATTTTAGAAATACGCTAATGTGGTAATATGAACGCTGAAGATTTAGATAGCATTAATTTTGTAATGTACAAAATAAAACTAGATTTTGTCTGCTTCAGTGAGTGAACACAGTAAATTATCATAAGACATTAAAGTTACAAATGGCAGATAGTGTAAAAGAATTTACATGTATTTCCACTCACATAAAGTAGCAACTAAATCACCATCATATTATATCTATGAACGCAGATCATAAAAAGTTTACTTCAAAAAAGGTCACCGAAGTCAAATCTTCACAGCACTTAATGTATAATGACTTGCAATCTCTACAGAACATCTCAGAATAGATACAATGATACATTTAAATGCTAAAAATATGTGACATCTTTTTATTGTTTAATAAAACATCAATTGGCCAGTCAACATGTTGCGGGTATTTTTTCCGGGGATGTGTTTAACATTGAGTGTGTCACTAATTAAATGTTAATCTATTGCGGTGTTCTTTTATAATGGCACCAGGATGACTCACATATAATTTAGCATTTTGCGTAATTCAAAAAACCTTTGTAATTATACTGTACATCAAGCCATTACCACAGTAATTACTGGAGTGAAATATTACATAAATGAACTCCTGCTGTATTTACATAAATACTAATGTAATATAATTGGTGTTTGGTAATGACCTCAACAATAGGGTTTAAAGTAGGTCAAAGTGAAAAACATCAGACAAGAGTAATGGCCTTAGGGGTCCTGAAAGAAATTTGTTTGCATGAACTGTAAACGCTAACAAGGCTATCTATCAGTATTGGTTTGAGGTTGGGATTTAATAATTTTTTTCCACATGTGTTTGACAATTTACACACACAAAGGTTCCAGAGCTACCGGTTTCCTTTCAGATACTGTTCTGTCACCATAAAAAAATCAAGGGGAATGTTTCATAACAATGTCCATGTTTGAAAGCCTTGAAACCATGCTGTCACAGCCTTCAGCAACAGTCTGATTTATATGCTCTTTCATAGATGTATGACACAGACCACAGGTCCAATTTGTTCAGTTGAAACTACATTCATGTACTCAGATTTATCAATATTTTATACCTGAAATGATTGTTCTCTTTCAGCTGAGAGCTGCATACTTCTAAGTCTAGTCACTTGATTCTACAGCATGTTCTATTAAGAGTGACAAGCACTTTAATCCCAGATTTTTTAACACTTTTGAAAATTACAAATCCTGAAAAATTCACTGTCTTTCACTGTCTTTCATAGTTTTACTAAAACTTTTATATAGAAAAAAACATCACTAGTAACAAATTAAATATTATAATAAATATTATTTTACAACGGTGCTCATGTTTTTGGTCAGTCCTGTCATGATTACATTAGAATGTGTGTGATATGCCTTTAAAGTTATGACCCAAAGGAAGTAATATTATTTGACTGAAGTGATGCTGATACTGATCAGAGGTGAGTTCTGTAAATGAATTGTGTAACGTTCAGCGTCGCACAGTTGCCACTAAGTATTAAGTCTTTTTTTGTTAGAGGGTACAAATACTTATTTCACTCAATGAAATGCAAATCAGTTTCTATCTTTTATTTAAAGTTATTTTTTCAATTTTCCTTTTGATGTGCTATCTGTCACTGTTAAAATAAACCTACCATTAAAATGATACTGTTCTGAGACTTTTCATTTCTTTGTCAATGGACAAACTTACAAAATCAGCAAGGGGTCAAATAATTATTTCCTCCACTGTATATTAGATGTAACTAATATGAATTATGTCCTTGTTATATGTCCTTGGCTGAACTTCACCATACTAGTCTAAAATTATATTAACATTTAAATCATAATCATTAATTAACTAGGAATTCTTACCATAACTTAGAGAACACAAAACATAATTTGCCTGCATCAACAACATCCATAAAGTCAGTCCTGTCATCCCATGGTCAGGTCTGTCATACAGAACATTATCATATAAAAATAGATTAGTTGAGAAAATATTGATGAATTAATCACTTTAACTGTGTAACTGAAGGTGGACAATATATCCACCAAGTCTGTTTCCATGGAATCAACAAGGTTTCTACATTTCTACATTTCACTTCTACAAGTTCTACATTTGCATGTCACTCACATAAAATTTACTAAAAATACACTCAATATTCTTTGCTAACAAATACATTTACAGTATGTTCACCATCTAAGTATCTTTATTAGCAAAAAAAAAGCCATATCTTTGATTCATCAAAGTAACCTCCTCTAGCAGTCATAATAGCAAGAAAATTTTAGGTCCAGCCTTTTTCCTCAGCTTTGATTAGAATAGTTTTGGTCCCCACCTGTTCCTCCTGTAAGACTTGTTATGCCAGTATATATGTTCCTACTTGTGACTCACCCCTTAGTCCGATTATTGTTGTGCTGCTCTGTTCTCCTTCAGCCTTCAGTTGTGACCTCCCCCCCACCCCTGTAGTCCCCTTTGCTACTATGTATCTTGTCCCACAAATAAACCTGTCTCCCCCTAAGCTGCCTCTGGGTTTTCCTTGATTCCATTTGTGACAGTTCTAATATATACACATTTGTCTGTGGCCAGACCTGACAGCGCATATAATATTGCTCTTTAATCAAGAATAAAACATTTTAAGATGGCATGATATGTGTTTCTCCTAATTTAACATGTCCTCCATTTGACTCAATGGTCAGATTCAAAAATATTTCCCCCCCAAGACTTCTGAAGCAGAAATGTCATTGTTAATGAATTAGGTTTTTAATTACACATATTAAAATAATTTGAGCACTGTTGTACTTCTTGATTAGATCATAGCCATATATATAAATCATTCATGAAAGAAAAGTACGGCAGTCCTAGCAACAAGGACATAGCTTGATACTCTGGATCTCCAAGAGGCATGTCGCTGCGGCCAGGAGCCGAATGTCGAGTGGGAGGGGCAATGTCAAATAGGAGGGGTGATGTGGAGTTGGAGGCTCAATGTGGGAGGGGTTTATAACAAGGGGCCTGTAATCATCTGATACTCCAACCCTTGTTATAAACCCCTCCTACCCCTCATGATAAACCCCTCCTTCCCCTCGCAATAAACCTCTCCTAATTGACATTGCCCCTCCCACTTGACATTGCTCAACACATGGCTCCCAGCTGCAGTGATATATACCTGGGGTCCCCATTAGGGTTGCCACTTTCAGTTTGAAGAAATACAGGGAATACAGAGCATAAGAATAATATTTCCAGAGCATATCATTTTTTTCACATTCAGGGACCCCTATAAAATGCCTGGCCCCCTTTACCTGCCAGGGTATCCATGCCCATCTGAAGCCCTTGCCTATTAACCATAGCCTTGTTAGAATAAATGTTTTATGATGCAGATAGCAAATAATCCCCCTAATTCTAATTTTATAAATAAAACATAAATAAAAACAAGGACTGTCAAAACTAATTCGTTAATGCCGTGTCAATTTTGAAGTCAAAATGCACTTTCATAATACACGGTTTATTTGATTGTGCTAACACATGTGTTATTTTGCTGCTAAAACAGGAGAATAGTATGAGCAAAGACTTTTCGTAATGCCCTGTAGTATTCCTTCCTGGTTATAAACAAGTAAAAATAATAGTAGTAGTAATAATAATAATAATAGCACAAATAACAGTCTCTTTGATTTTACGTCAGTGGCACTCTCCAAATTTGGCAAAGCCTTCTGCAGTGGAGAACCCTTTTTCATTCAGTTAACTTTATTCAGTAAATTACATGAGATACTCAACATTTTTTTTATAAATTTGAATTTGTGTAAATGATTTATGTATGTGCTCTAAAAGCATTTTTAAGTTAGGTTGCTAGGCTATGATGTATGTTAGATTGGGGCACTGTATTAAAATACATTTTCATCTTACGATATTCTCGCCTTACAATAGGTTTTGCCAGAACGTATCCCCATCATAACCCTGGGAGAGGTGTATTAATATGTCATAGGACATTGCATATTATACACGGGTACATGTTATACTCACTGCACAATAAATTACCTATTGTCTCTAAGACCTGTTGCAGCTTCAAGTTTACTTCCATGATCATTACTCCATCTCCTACACATAAAAATAGATCATTATCAGTTTGATAAATAAGGGTCCCCTTATCATTTACAGTGCGCTTTAATCACAAGGGCCCCTGGCATAGAGAGCATAAACTGAGGGCCCCCAGGACCTTTTCCTTGCAGTGAGAATTAATTACCAGCTCCCCCATGCTCTCCAACGCATACGTTGTGAACTGACCACCTACAGCACTTGGTACATAATGCTATGCCCCTTGGTGCGCATGCAGTGCAAACTTAAGACAACTGCACTTCAGAAATTAAGCTGTGAAGCTGTGGACCCCTGGGTCCTCTGTATGGACAGTGGCACAAGTTGAACATCAGGGTCAAGCTCAATATCAAGGACCAGGCGTGACAATTTAGCATAGCAGGGGGCTATGCTGTTTATATCACTACTACTACTCTACTACATGTGGTCATTCAAAAGCTCACATTGTTTTCACATTAGTATCCAAGACATACATTTTTTTCATCTCCTGCTGTCACATACAGTATACCCTTACTAGGCGATCCGTACCGTGCCCAAACACCCCCCCCCCCACCTCCAAATCCAGTTTGTTTGATATCTGTGATCGCTCCCTGCAGTGCCCAAGCACAGTATGCTGAATAGTGGCCAGGCCCGCTTGATGAGATGGGCCAGGTCATGATTCAGTTATACTCCGGCACAGTATGCATCTAGTGTGATCACTAACTATGCCCAACCACGGAACGCAGACATGACATCTATAATGCAACTGACACATGCATGTGTATGTTCAATATACAAAGACCGAACCCAGAAGATATGGATCGGGTAAATTCTGATTTTTGATAGTGATATTATCTGATTGTTTTATTTCTTATTCTAAACAAAGTAGACAAATCACTGTGTCACAGACTTGATAAATCTATATGTGGACCGTGTGTCATCACATACAAAATGATTCCAAATATATAATCTCCAAAATATGGACATTAATCTAGCTCCATTGTGCTGTGCAATAGCGCTTTCCTCCCATGTTTTTTTCAACATAAAAACTTGCAAGGTGATCACAAAATCATGCTCAGCCTTTACTGTTATGTGTCGTGTAAGAGCAGACCCATGGGAGAGTGTCAGCCCTGTGTCACAGTCTTGCATACAGTATATTAAACAGTAAGCTAGCATTTGGTACTTGTAGTTAACATGTTGAATATTGAAAAATTGGCCAGAGGTAAAGACTTGGGGGAGATCAGGGCAAAATTGTTATGGTTTGATGAGTGGGTTAGAGCATTTTTGAAACAGTAAGGCTTATGGAAATTTTATAATCATCCATGGTGAGCACCTACTGAGAGTGGTTTGAGGATGGAAAAACCATGATCTACTACCAGGGTGTTAGGCTATCCCATCTCATACAAACCAACAGATGGGCTACTGTGGCACAAATGGCAGATAATTTTGATGATGGTCACGGAAGTAACGTATCATGACACATAGTGCATCTCACCCTGCTGAGTCTGAAGCCACACAGCCAGTCAAAGGACACATGCTAACCCCTGCCCACTGTCAAAAGCCGCTACAATGGGCATGCAACCAGTAGATCTCCGCTGGAAGAAGGTCAACTAGGATAATAAATCTGATTTCCTGCTGCATCATGTGGATAGCAAGGTACATGTCATGTACCTGTGGGATGCATTGGACTGACATCTCCAATCCACGGCTACATGGCTGCATACGCAGCAGGAATCATTGCACGGCGTGTCATGACACATGACTCCCATGGCCATCATTGAATGTATCTAACATTTGTGCCAGAGTAACCCTCCTGTTGGTTTACTCCAGACAAAATAACCTTCATTCACATCTTGCATCGACAAGTCTTTGTCACCCAACATCCTGTCAGCAGATCATGGATTTTCCATCCATAGACCACAGACTCACCACAGCTGACTCTGAGCTCTTCACAAGCCTTGCAGTTTTGGAGATGCTCTGACCTACTTATCCAGTCCTAATAATCTGACTCTTAGCAAAGTCACTCAGGTCTTCACCTCTGCCCCCTTATTCTATATTCAACATGTCAACTAAGAGCACCAAACCATGTAGTATATCCCAGGCCGAAACATGCGCCTTTTAAAAAAAAGAAAAATCACATTGCATAGGGATGGTCTTAATGTTTTGGTTCATCTTTTGTTATGGATTGCTACTACAACTACTTCTGTTGTTGCTAATCTGGATACAATATTTAATTATCTCCATTCCCCAAACACTTTAGCGCAGCACGTGTGCCTAAACAAAGCCATGGTTACCAGCTGTGCTTGGCTGAGGATTTTACCCGTACAAAAAAACAACAGACTGTTTTTTTAGACTTGGAATATTTTTCTTTTCACCTAACTAAATAATGTAATGTTCTGTGTATAAGCACAGAATGATGTGTGTTTTTGCAATGTGCTAAATTCCTTTCAGATTCATTTCAAAACTGTGAACATAAGAGAATTCATGGCATTGCTCATTTAAAAAATAAATATTAAGTGATTTTTTTCCATTATATACGAACTCTTCGTTGTTGCCTGTAATAAAAAAGAATGATTTATTGAGCACACATAGTTTTGTACATGATTGTCTTTTTCTACAAGTATGAGGAAAAAATGACCTTTTGAGATTACAAAGGCTGTCAGAAAAATTAAATGATTTCCATTTGGCAGTAATGAGAACACAGGAAAATGTGTCTCACTTTGAATAATTACATTTTTTACACTTATAAAGGGGAAATAATAAAAGTCATTTCCCCTTCATATCGAGTCTGCTATTTTGAGTATATGTATTTTCCAAGTGAATAAGTTACATCCCTGTACAATACAAACTGAATGATGAGTGTCAACCATTTTAATGTAAATACAAGGAACCTCAATGCTTAGTAAAGATACTGACGTTGTAAATGTTCAACAATTCAGGGGAACGTTAGAAACTGGGCTTTTCTGATGTTAGAAGAATAGTCTGGGGATTGATTAATGGACCCTCTTGTGCGTCATGTACTGCCTTGGAAACATGGACATTTATTCACAATGTGTGATTATGTATGTTTATGTTTCCCAATCTTGTGCTTTATTCTGCCTGGGGTCCCCCCTGTGACGCTGACCAGGTAGAGGATGGATGTAATTTTGTCTGTTCATTATTGACATCTAACCCATTCGTCTTAGATGGCTGTCATAATGTGGCGAGTGTGTAGTTTATCTTGTTTGATAATTAATTTGAATATATTCATTAGCCTACAATGTTCTTTTATTAGTCTAAAAAGGTACTTAATTTTTTAATGTTCACACTCCCAGTCCATTAGGACCTTTAGCGATATCACTGACATCAGAATATTCGTTCCCTGATATCTACTATTCGTCTCTCCCTGCATCAACAGCCTGCTTTACCACGGCGCATTGAAAGAGCTTGTAGCGTCCTGTGACCATGGAAACAGGCCGCGCGGCCCCGGGTGGGGAGGCGAGCCTTTGCATTTTCTAACATTTACTGGCCATTCTTCCCCGTCAGCAGGTAAACCCGTTTTGCAAATAGTGAACCTTAGTTGACACGCTTATAACTAATAAAATACGGATAAAAGGCTCAGCGTCATGACATATTGATGGTTTGTTCGGGATCATGTTACCGTATACGGCATTATTTAGCTGTTTGCTATAGGCCTGGTTGTCAGGCTTTTCATGGTTACTGCAGCTTTGTGTGGCAGGCAATACTTTTTTATAAGACTAAACTTGTTTTCTGTTTATTTTCTTTACAGGGTGACAAAAGTGTTGAAGCATAGTATTATGTAAACGATACGTGCAGGTATGTACCATGAAGAAGTTATTAGTTAACATATAGAATGGATTTTCTGTTTATTAATTTTACTTTATTAAAACATACACTGATATTTTGTCGGTATGAAATTTGTAATGTAAATGCGTCGGATTCTTTCTTTAGCCACTTAAAAAGTGAAAAGTCAAAATAAGGAATGTTCAAAAACGAATATCAGGTAAGTCTGAATGTTTTAATAATAAAAAATACGAGTATTTATTTATTTAAAAAAGAAATCTTTGCAACCTGCCTCTTTATCGTTTTAGCATTTCAAAAAAATATATACGTATTTTTTCATAAGACTGGTCTACAGAATCATTTGGATATGCATTGTTGTGTATGATTTTGTACCGTTTTGCTTTGCAGGGCGGTGCGGTTGTCGACGTCTTCAGCGCTCAGGGAAAAGATCCCGTGGCCAAATGGAAACTTCATGGAGGGCAGTCAGCGATAACCAAAGTAAGGTTTTATTTTAGCATAATTAATTATATTCGTCGTATGACTTAATAAAATAGACTAAGACACTAGCTTGGTTAAATAGCTCACGCCTACCTAGGCTAGGGTCAAATTCACCCCAGATGGGCATGTCACGGCGAATTTTTTCTTAGAAACACATTTATTGTAAGAACATGTAAGAGATAATTAGGCCCAGTAAAAATCAGAATCGAAAATCAGAAACGAGTGATGAGGGAGGGCGATTTTTAAAATTTTTTTTATTTTTATTTCTTAGAAAAAAGATAACGGAAGATAAGTTTTCAACATCAACGGTAAACAAAAGGAACAGCAAC
>JABFEA020000110.1:25873160-25888167 GCA_019775915.2 Cyphomyrus plagiostoma
TGGGCCAACATTTCTAAAGAATGCTTTCAGCACCTTGTTGAATCAATGCCACGTAGAATTAAGGCAGTTCTGAAGGTATTAGTATGGTGTTCCTAATAATCCTTTAGGTGAGTGTATGTGTACTATGAACATGGGTTAGCTGTGCATGAAGTGTAAAAAACATAGGGCTTTAGACCCTTAGCAAAGTGATTTTAGATCAAAAAAGGAAATGAATGAATTGATGTTTAAATATAAAAAGACAAGGCATGTAATCAAGTTATCTGTCTAAGGTAAAAAAATAAGATGACGGATCATTAAAGACATGTATATGCTGTTTATTTCAGTGGGGCTTAGCCAGAGGTTCCTTGTCCTTCAAGTGTACCTACCCCTGGGAAAAGACTTCTCCACTGAACTCATGTAAGAACCTCCATAGCAGAGCACACATTTTTTACACAGAATCACAACAGGTACTCTATAAAAAAAGAAAGCTAAGAAGTCCTTAATGAGAAATCTAGGTTACGCAGTTTTCTAGGAGTTAAATCATTAATTTTTCTCATGCCTAGGTGAACCGATGACTAATGTAGTGCCACCTTAAATTTATCATTGCATACTTATACAGTGCTCACACTATGAAAAAAATGCTCATTTATTGATTAATTAAACGGCCAGGTATCTAATATATGCTTGATGAGTAATACCCGTATTGTTTTGTTGTTGATGTTTAATAAGACAAGCAGGAAGATTTATGTAAATCTTCTAAAATACAGTTCCAAATCTGTAACCTTTAAGATAAGCATTTAAATATATAAAATGTTCACAAATTTATAGCAGTAACGTGAAATACTTTCAAGTAGGTGTTATATACAACACTGAAATAGAATGGATATCCTATGGATATTGGGTAAATCTGAGTAACGTTTGAGGTGATTTTGTCTGTCCTGTCAGATCATTGTTAATGTATAAGTCATCAGTGACTGATGACTACTCAGAAAAGTGGTGGTTAGTGGTCTAGATTAAGCCCCACAGAGTCTGCTGTATTACCAAAACAAATTAAATTAAAAAAAAAAGTCAAGGATGGGGAAAGGAGTGGTGGAATCCTGAGGCAGCAGGAGAAGTTCATGCCAGATTCTTCTACACCTGGCAATTTCAACAGGATTTTAAGGAGGTAAAGCATCTGTACTGGGGAGATAAAAGTGAGGAATATACAAATAAAACAGATTATTAAAAAATCTTTTAACCTTTTTAAATCACTGTAGAATAGCACATCAATTACTGATGGTTAGTCATGTCTCAAGCATTGTACCAGACATGATAAAGGTAGTTATTGTATAGAAGAAGACAGGAATCACGGGATTGTGGTGGCAGGAGATATAATCTGCTTCCAGGCACCCCATTCTGGGTACTGGTCAGTGCACGTGGTGTCCTGTCCACCATTCATTTATAGGTAATTTGATGTTTTTTCATTTATGTGTCCACTTACTAGCAATATTCCATGTATCTACTTTAATGGTGAACAAAAACTTCGTTATACGTATTTCATGTTGCCCATTATTCAGCCCATAGACTTGGTTTTGCATTAGAAATTAGATTAAGGGCCCTGGTCAATCTAAGTAAGGCAGAGCTCCTCAGCATGCTTCAACAAGCAACCTTCCCTTATGTGTCCATGTCCATAACGTAAGCTATGATGCAAAATTAGACTTTTTCATTTAAATAGGATGTACTAAAAATTGAATGTAGTCTACCTAATATTCATCAGCCTAAACCCTTACGAGCTGAGATATATTAGCATGATCAGTGCTTGTCCATGCAGTCATTTTTAAATTAGAACCATAAAGGGATGTTCTCTTAGTGACAAAAGAGTACAAAGGCAATCACAAAGTTAGTCACATTTAAGACATGTATTATAAATAAGCAACATTTTAGTCAAGATTCTGTTTTGCATGTCCCCAAAAGCTTCAGTTGTGCATTTTCATGTAGGCCCTTAATTGGTCTTTCTTCAGTATTAATTTATTCATATCCATACACTGGCAGAGCATGTTAATCCTTTGTATCCTGCTGCTAATTCAACTGAAAATGTGAAGACAGTTTTAACAAAGGATCCCTAAAGAGAAGAACTGAAAAGATAAATGCACCTGTCAGAAGTAATCTGTTATTTTAGTGATTGGGTACCGCTGCAATTTATTGTGTGCTTCTATAGTAAATTTGTACAATGCTGTTATGCTAGTGAAATTGCTGAATTGAGTTAACAATAGTGATTAATATATTAATGGGTAAAGGAAACCATATTATCGATTTAAAACTGCAAGGGTAGGAACAAAGTAAGATATCCATATAATGTAGCTGTACACAAAATTATTTTTCTGTTTCAACAAAAAGACAAGTGCATGCACATCTATGACATTTTGTTGTCATTTTACTGCAGCTTGTCTCTGAATTCTGCTCCTATCTCCAAGTCGAGGAATTAGTAAACAACATGCAACATTATTTTGCTCTTGATTGTTGGCATGTAATTATGCAAAGAACAATGCTTGTCATCCACAAATATTTCAGTTCTTGTCAAGCATTGGTCATGCTAAATCATATGATCTTTCTTAATTAATTGATAATTGCAGCAGGAAGTGCTTTTGAATCAGCAGCTGAGGATACCAAAATATTTTGTTTGGTAGATGCATTTGGTAGGTGCTTTAAAAGTTGTTGTATCACTGTTTTTATGTGTAATGAACTTGACAATTATTATTTTTTTTATCTGTGCTGACTATGATTATCTATAAAAACCATATTTTACCAATTAGTTAAATAAGTGATAGCACACTAATCACAGATGGAATTTTCTGATTAGTGGTTTTGTAAAATAGAATGACATGATACTGTCATGTATCTGACATGGATAAGGATTTTTTTTTCTTTTTGATTTTAGTAGCTGCCAGCTACTGCATGTTGTAACATAAAAGTAAGGGATTTTGGACCAGTTTAATTATTTCAGCCCTTTGACATCTTCTGGAATAACCTTGCTGGTGGATGAAGAATTATATGAGCATGTAAAGCAAATTCTCCGCCTGCTTGCCTCCATCTTAATGTTCAGGGGGAATTTTTTATTGCTGATTTTATCTAGAAAAAAGTACATTTTGTGGTTTTGGCATTGAAAAGGGTGAAGTATTGTATGTACTCAATCTGTCGCAATTCACTTTTACCTATCCGATGCTTTGCAGAGTTACAGATTTAGAAAGTCTTAAGAGAAGATTGTATCTCTCCACCGTTCATAAGGAATTCACTGCAACCCCGCTGCATGCTAGAATACCTCTCTCCAGTCTCAAGCGTAGCATTGTGAGTATTACCGTACTTTGAAAAATTCATTTTCCTATCAATTTATCAAGTATACACAGAATTGATAAGGTACAAATAAAGTAAGCATATAATCTAGAATGATTCTAAAAGTTTAGTCTAATCATTTGGTAGGGAAGTTTTCCTAGCTAGGCAAGTTTGAATCAGGGTTGCCAACTTTAGCCAGTTGGCTATCGTAAGATTTTCAATTTGAGACATTGACATGTATGTAACAGTTTTATTATTTTGCAAACTACCACAGTGCTTTTCATGTGCCTAGTTTTAGGTTTATAATGGAATAATATAGATTTGCCCAATGATTTCTTGCGTGAGCGTTAGTCTGAAAGCATGAGTGTCATGCCAGATGCATGTGTCTTGGCGATCCTGTCTGAATTGAGCCTTCAGCTAGCTTTCAGGATGGGAACACAGTAATATATTCATAGAATGTAATACAGCTTGAAATGTGTTTACATTTCTAACTATTTCATTTAAATGAGGAACAACGGTGATTCATTTTGTGAATCCTCCTATAGCAATGATATTGTCTGTTGTACTTCAAAACAGTTGTGTTTTTAATTGTGGAAATCCAACCTATATCTTTTGTCACTGTTCTGTGTTTAAGAAATGTATTATTGCATATCGTGTGGCATGTTAGCAATGTCACTTTACAGCTCCAGGGTTGAGATTTTGAATACCACCCTCACTATTTGCTCCGTCTTTGTACATCCTTCACATTTGGCTGATTTTCTCTGGGTACTCCTGCAGTCTAGAGACATGGTTAGCTAAATCAGCAACTCTAAATTCCATGTTTAATTGTGTATTAGTGTGCCTACTGTACTGATCTATTGTTTGCTGCCCTTTCTTTCCAGAGTCTTTCTGATCCTGTACTGGACAAGTGATTGGAATATGGATGGTTGGATGGAAGGAAGGAAATACTCTTAGATGCTGTTGGGTATTTTATGTCCAGAAGCTACAAATTCAGACCAAGATTTTGTTCATACCAACCAGCTGAGCATGAAGTCACAGTCACAGAATACACAGCTGGTTGGTAGAAACACAATCTTGGTCTGAATTTGCAGCTTCTGGATCTGAAATGCACAGCACAGCCCTTAGATCCAGCCCTGAAGCTCACATTTAGTAAAGTCTGATACTGTCTGGTATAGCAAGTTTTCTATTAACAAAAAAACAAATTAATTTTTGGACTATTCTCCCTTCTGGCTCAGTGGCTGCGTATGTTTTTTGTCAAACACAGTGTTAGTTGGTGATCTATAGAAGTCAGTTAATGCAGGACATTATTTTAAAAATAATGTACAGTTATTCTGTTTGGAAAATAGAATGGGACACCCTACATAATACGTCAAAAGTTGCCAAACATACTTATTTTAAGAGTTGGCAATTTTAGCGTCTTACTTCTGTAGTTACTGTGCTTGATCACACTAGGTAAAAATCTACGTAGTAAATATGACATAAGGAACAATTTCAATATCCATGAATTTATGAAGCTGGTCGCATTGGCTCTTCCTATCATTAGATGTATTCTTCTGGGTCCTGACATTATTTTAAGCACTCATGCAAAGCCTATAAATGTGGTATCAACAGTACTCCACAGCTTTACTCCCCTGAGTTAGTAATAGACATGTATTATTAAAATTATATATTTGGCTCATGGTGCTAAATTGACCTAATTATAACTTAATTATAAATTAAGTTATAAATTATATTGAGCTATAAATTATATTGTTTTCTACTTTGAATCTAGCCGCTACCTTGCAGGGGACTCTGGCCGCTACCTCACAGGGGCTTCTAGCCCCTATCTCACAGGGGCTTCTAGCCCCTATCTCAAAGAGGACTCTCACCCTTACCTCACAGGGGCTCCTAGCCCCTACCTCACAGAGGGCTCTGGCTTCTACCTCACAGGAGACATCAGCTCCTACCACATTGGAGACTCTACCCCCTACCTCACAGGGGTCTCTACAAAGTTGCTCTCCTGCAATGTTTTAGTAAAACTAAATATTTTTTAAATTAAAATTTAATTGTAACTGGGTATTTTATTTTGCGGTTATGCAATATTTAGTCATATAAGTGACGTCACTCAAGTTTATTTTGATTATTGCCTTTGCAAAGTGATGTAAGTATAATGATTTCATCCATCATCTATAAACCTTATTAAATGCACTTCGAGCCTATCGCAGTAAGCACAGAATACAAGGCAGGGGAGCACCTTGGATGGAATGCTAGTCTACCATTGGGACTGACAGTCACACAATGGGCAATTTAGGGATGCAGTTTTGGACTGTCAGAAGAAACTAGAATACTTGAAGGAAACTTATACTCACATGGGAAGACCATTCAAACCTCACATACACAGAAGGTGGTTTCAGAACTCCTCAACTCATGAGATATCCATATCAAAGCATCTTCATGTACTACACTGTATTCCATCCATCTATCCATCCATGTTGGACTGAGTCTATGGGAAAAATTTAAGATCACAGAGCCCAATAAAAGCATTTGAAATTGCTCTCAATTGACTTTTTTTCTTATGATTTTCAGTGGAGCAACATGTGCATCGACCTCATGTCTTTGACAGGTGAGATATTCAAGGGTGCTTCATTCCTTTCACTGGATGGCATTACTGTTTCTGCCACTTGCCGCCTCAGGAGAATCTTCACAATGAAAGTGCAGCCAACGGATGCCTTCAGCCATGGCAGTATGTATTGTACATAATATTTAAATTTGTTCAAAGTGTAAAAAGTGTACATTTATTCTTCCTTTAGTCAATGTGTTTTTTATACAGTTTGGTTATTTTGTCTAACTCTCTAAGTTATTTTGCTTTATCTATACCCATATAAACAAAACAATTAGTTGAATACTGCAAGCAACAGGTGACTGCCACATCCCTGCCCGCTTCATCTGTTCAACCCTCTCGTTTTCGCTCATGCGTGGCCTCCAGAAATACCCCCCCCCCCCACAGTGCTTGTTAGCCATACCTCTCCTTCCAGCCCCCATATGTATTATTCCTAGCTGTGTCTCATTAGTCCCAATCGGTAATTATATTTAAGTGCCTCGTAGTCGAGTAGTCCCCAGTCTCGTCATTGTTTCACTGTCCCTTGATTGCTGTCCCCCATGCTTCTCCCCGCCGATGTGACAGTGACATTTGGGATGACCCTTCCACACATAAATCTCAGGTTATCAGCACACGTAACACCACCATCAAAACTTGTTGGAAAATCATTGATGCCTAAACTGAGTAATTTTCACGGTTAAGGAACATATTGTCACGCTGTAGCAGCAGTTGTCCCGGGGTGTTTTGTGACAGTATTCAATGAATAAGCATCTCATTTTAATTATTATTTAAATTATAATTTAAATTGTCATTTAAATGAGTATATATAAATATGTAATTTAAATTATTATTTAAATAGTTTTTAAAAGGTTTATTTAAATTGCAATTTAAATGATACCAGCAACCAATAAAATGATCTGTCAAAGTCCCCCATCAAACTCAACGGGTGGACTCTGAACAAAACCGAATATCTGATTAGTTGCAATAAGTCACAACAGATCGACTCACCTAGTTGATTGAATCCATATTTATAACCGCATTTTGTCTGTTCAGTCCTGGTGCTGTATTATGTCCTAACTTCCCAAAGTCTTAAATAAGTTCTCTTAACTTTAGGAACAGTTAAGCTGTACTAACTTTCACTGGCCACCACATAGGGCTATATCTATAGATAAACCTATTTTATTCATATGCTCTGGTAATTTTAATGGTGTCATTTAAATTTTAATTTAAACAATAATATAAACACCAATTTCATTATATAGATGATAATTTAAATGACAATTTATAATTATAATAATAACTTAAATGACATATTCATGTATGCCCTCCATACATGTGAAGTTAAAACAATAATGCTAGAAACTTGTTTTTTTTTTCAAGACATTGACCATGTTTTATTTATAGACATATATTTGGATTGAAATAAATCTCAGTGCAACCACTGTAATTTCGTGGTAGAGATTTCCATCAAAGTAAACTGATGCTTGTCCATATTTTTTCATTTTGTCAAAATGACAGCTGACATTTAGCTTATCCCATTAAGGGTTTCTAAAAATCTGTAAATGAGGGTACGAACCAGTAAATGGAAACCTACAGATTATGATCTAGTCAAAGATTGCTGAAATTCAGAGATGTCCTAATAATAATTATACAGTGGCTATAAAAATGTACCCCTTTTTAAATTTTTTTTTATTGTGCTTCAACTAGGAAACAAAAGATCTCAGTCAGTTTTGGCAGATATTTTCTATGTGTATCAATGAATAACGTTTTTTTCTATTTAGAAAAAGGTTTAGTTTTGCTTTTTATGTTACATAGTATTTTGTGTTTATTAGGAGGAAGTAATCACAAAGTATGCAATTTTGATTTTAGCACAATAATATTTCTCCAAATCCAGTGACAGCTTTTTAACTCTTATTATAATTGGCTTTCAGTGAATATTAATGTTACCTCTATCTGTAAAACATGCTGCAATGATCTAGCTTGAAACATGTTATTTTCAATTAATATAGTTTTACTTAAAAGTACATGTAATATAACTGTCTGTTTTATTCTTGAGTTATTTAAAATGTTTTTGTCCCATACAAAATATGTGTACAATATAAATAACATTGATTTGCAAGAAAAGGTTTTTGTTTCTCAACACTGTGTTTTTTTCATCCTCTAGCTCCTAATATTTGTGGTCATAATCCTGTGGATGTGACACCACGAAGTTTTCAGTTTCCAGTAGATGTCCAGCATATTACTCAAGTAGTGAACATGGACATGCTGAGAGTTGAGATTTCGTCCAGTATCTCTTCCACAGCAGAATCTGGTAAGTCCGAAAAATTAGCTGTCTGAGATTAGCCTTAGACTTTCAGTTTATGCGTTTTGACATAACATTTTTACATCAACTTATATTTTTGTTACATAGAGATTAAAACAAAATTCTGATTCAGATATTAGCAAAAGCAGAATAGTTAATTTAATGGAATGATGATATGTAATTTCTGAGGATATTATTATACTTTTTCAGGAACTGAGAAATCTTTATTAATGGAAGTTGTAACTTTGCATTAGATCAAAGTCATAAGTATGCCGGCTATATATATCGGCTAAAGTGGCAAAAAAAACACAACAAATGCATGTTCTGTATACAAATTTTATGGACACTTCTGTCTATGGTAGTTTTGCACAGAACACAAAATGTTTTTTTAATCGAAATGAACCTTGATAACAAGATTTAAAAATTAAAATTCATAATCATTTAGTGAGATTGATTGTTGTAGTGGTAAATAGATTTATAGGACACGGGCAATATCCCTTGACCTACATTTCCCCCCTAAACATCTGTACCTTCCCAGCAACTCACACATATCATTGGTAATTAGTGAGTCATTGATGTGAACCAATAACACTGATTTTGTAGTCCCAGTTCTGCATAATCTCATATATAATTTAAAATCTTGTAGCTCAGAAAACGCGAGTATAAGAAACAACAATATTTTGATATTCAGGTAATAGATGAATCTTTCACCATGAAACAACCCTTGAACATGGGCTGTTCTGTATCTAAAATCTACTTAATACACATCATGTCCCACTTGTGGTAGCTAGAACATCTACTTTGGTCTAACCAAGTGTAATCAGAAATATTATGCTTGTGCATGAATAAACTTTAGTATTCCGGTTTGTTATGAAAATGATTAAAGGTGCTTAAAAATAAACAGATAAAAAGCTGAAGATTTACACAGCAATTAGGTTCACCAAATGCCAGGAATATATTCAGCAAATAGCAGCATAAAACGAAAACATCATTTCTATGTGCAGAGATTGAATTTGGGTTTATTTAATTGAAATGAATTTATATTAATAAAATATTTATTAAAATACAATCAAATACAAAGTCTTTAATTTGAGTAATTTTTTGTAGGTGAGTTTGATTTTTAAACCACTGCCTCAAGGAAACTACACTAATGTGTTGAGAAAAAACTTGCTTTTTGAAGGACTTTTTTTTTTTTTTCCTAAAAGCTCTGCCTCTGTTGATTGAATGATGCTGCTTTGAAATCCAAGTGCCCTTGGATCAGAATCTCATACCTAGAGACTGCAATTATCTTTTCTTATGACAAATATAAATGCACCAGTAACTCATTATAATTCGTTTCCCCTCCAATAGCATTTTTTTCCAGTCTTTGCATTTTTATTCATTTTGACAGCTGTCTCGTTCATGTTGATTTATCCAGTCATGCCATTAGAAATAAATTGCAGTCACACTGAGGGGATTGTGATGTAAATGAGTTCTTATAATTGGTCCCCATGTTATTAGCATAACAAGCCTAATAATGGTTAAAGAAGATTGATATTAAATCTGGTGTTCAGTGTAATAATATAGAGGCATTCACAAATTATTATTACGGTAGCATATTTAGGATGAAAATAACAGCCTATCCAATTCAATTATTCACAAGTTTACTCTGGGAAAAGGTCCCCCTTTTCAGTGTTATTTAATTTCTCTACATGTGTCAGGTATGGTTTGCTGAGGCATTTCAGCTAATCTTTGTTGTTAGACCTCTGCAGTTTTATAATTACCATACCTTATTGTACTCATCTGCTATATAAGTTGTATTTTTTCTACATGAAAACAGCCAAGTAAGATTAGGCACATATTTTATTTGGGATAAATTTGGGATTTGATCTGTCTTGTTAAAGGGTACAATAAATATAAGACGATGTATGCTCATTATACAGTAAATTCTTATCTTGGTCAGTTCTACAATTTAGATATGCAATTATATTTATCCTGAAGTTACTCTGAAGATGAGGCCATATTCAAATGAAACAAAACACTCTCATTTAAGAATACACCATCTTCTTACTCTGAATTCTAATCAGTCATCTGACCTTAAAGTCCAGGCTCCAGGATTTTAAGTGCACTACATCATGTTTCACTCCCCTGCTCTCTCAGATTAGGCATCTGAATGTACACTATAAGGGTAAATGTCAGACGTGTTAAAACAATAAATGCTAAGTAATAAATGGACAGGCAGGGATTAAAAATCTCATCTCATCACATTGCTCATCAAGTTTTGAGATTTGTCCCTGGTGTTGCAAGTTCTCTTCAGTAAGCAATGTTTAAATATGCCTTACCCTTAAGAGACAAACAACAAACTAAAAATTACTGGATTTATTACTTTATTCCTAAAAGTGTAATTTTCACTAATGTTAGAATTTGCTTCTAAATGATTATGTAATACTTGTTTTCTTCTGTTGTCAAGATGTCAGTCACATGTGAACAGCCCCTTTCACAATGGTTATGGAACATTATTAAAAATACTCTGTCCTTCAGAGGTTAGTGGTGGGAGAGGAAAGGACCAACACCCGTTATCTTCTTATGCCTCACAGAACAGAAAAACAGTCCAAGCTTAACCAGTGTACGTGGGACAAGGAGCCATTTTGTGTCCCATATTGCTTTTGGATCAAAGGTACTGGGTCCTCCTCCAGCTACAGGAAGGAAGACCAGTGCATCCAGTTGTCCAGAGGTATGAACTGGCTTATAAACTGAACTGTACAAACATAACCTCAATAATTCTAACACACATAGATATTTCAGAATAGTTTACCTCACAGATAGGATGTAAGATCCGTTTAGATAAATGTACAAACTGAAGATACTGCAGTCTCTAAAAATGACATTGCAGGTTTTTCCTGTTTTTACGTGGTTGAAATGAGTCCCAGTCTTCGTCTGATTGCTGTGCATTCAAAAACCGTGAAACTTCCTAGAGGTTGGTACATACTGCTGTGACATAACCTCATTGTTAAAAAGGTGGGATTCCTGTGCACATCAAATTTAACAGTTCTACAACTCCTGTTAAGATGTTTCAGTTTCACCTTGCAGGTCTGGTAGGAGGTTGTTAAATTTCTTTCAGCTCTACCTTTACCTTCTATGTCACACTTTTTCCTTGTACTGCTCAACAAACAGTAGCCATTGTTACATGGGTGGTTACATAGGTGGTCTAAGATGAATTTGAAGAGCTTACAGTTTTCTTTACAGGTCATAAAGGATTTGTGGTTATAGAGCAAGATAACATATTAAATGGTAGTTTTATCCATTCACTGATTTCACTTTGTGGGTTTAGGAAGATTAGTGACTATAGATTTGTCAGGCTCAGTGCTAGTTTGTCCCTGCCCTACAGTATATGTCTTGTCCCTTATTGGCCAGCAGATGTTGCTGATCACCCTGCTTCCCCCCTCTAGCCCCCATAGGGCTGCTGTGTAGCTCAGCGTGTTGAGTGAGCTACTCTGAGCCTGATCCCCTCCAGTCAGGAGTCTGAGGACTCAGGCTGTTCCATGAAGCAGAATGTCATGCTTAGTCGGATAGCTTGTCGGATTTAAGGTAGTCTGGGCTAAATGTAGGGGAATGAAAATAAAATCCACTTAGCCCAGACTACCTTAAATCCAAGAAGTTATCTGGCTAAGCAAGAAATCCTCCTTCATGGAATACCCCTTGGCCAATGGCCAGTCTCACCTTTTGGTTAATATATATTGGTTTTATTTTTGTTAGTGTATGTTATTGTTTTCTTTGTCTTTGCTTTGTGCTCCTGTTTTTGGTCTTTCTGAGCATAACTGTGTTCTGCTTGTACTTGTTCCTAGTTTTTTTCTAGGGTAGTCAGCCCTTTGTGTTATGTTCCCTAGTTTCTACTGCTGTGTATTGGTAATTTGTTTCACCTGTTGCTTGTTGTCCTGCACCTTGGTTGATTGGATAATTTTTGTGATGGTCCACACCTACCATTTCAATTTTTGTACCTACATAAGTACCTGCTTTTGTTTTGTTCCTTGTTGGTGTTTTGTGGCTGTTTCCCTGTCTGGTTGATTCCCTATGTTGCTATGCATTTGTTAGTCGTATCTCTTGCATTGTTATTCCTTGTTAGATTGTAGGTTTTCCTGTATTACGCGTTGCCTAGATTGCTATTTTATTAGTTTTGTTTTGACCCCTTGCAGTCCTGTGGGCAGTGGTGGCCTAATGGTTAGGGAAGTGCACTTGTAATAAAAAAAATGCTGGTTTGAATCTCTGACTAACAAGGTACCGCCCCTAAGCCTGCTCCCTGGGTGCTGAATTAGCTGTTCCCTGTTATGTCACAATTTCACACATGGGTTCAATGCAGGGTAGGGCTACACAATTCTGAAAAACATGTGAATTGCAATTCTTTTGTTTAGAATTGAGATCGCAATTCTCTGTAATGATTTTTTTTCTTAAATTTAAATGTTTTTTTGATCCACTTAAATGCAAAAGGAAACAAAACAAAACATGACTGTGCCAAATATATGATTGATCCAGGACCTACATATCAACAGAAAGGAAACGCTCAATTGGCTATTCAGTTAGGGTAACCAAAACAGTCATACCAAATGTTCCAGTACCTAAAGTGCCAGTGGAATACTTTTTGGTACTTCGGTACTTGGGGTGAAACTTGAAGCACTTTCTTTTTTTGTTATAATGAATATTGTGAAAAAATGAGTTCGACATAAATTTCTCAAAAACCTATCTAGGAGTGATTTAAATAGCAAGGATGAAAATGATTATGATTGTCTCCCAGAACGCATGCAGCACTCATGCAAAAGCAGGTGAACTTTTAAATGATTTTTAAACATGCTAGATAATGAAAAGGAATAATCATTAAAATTGCAAAACTTGATCATTTTTTTCCTATGAAAAGTTGACAGTTGACTAAATTGACATTATAGTGCACTCCCTGCACTATAATGTCAGTTTACAGAATTGAACTAGCTGACTGGCGAAGTGAGAATTGCATGTGTATAACATGTGATGTTGGTATTAATATTGCACATTGACAAGCCCTATAATATACTACAGACATTTTTTCAAACTTAGTACAAAATCCCCTGCCTCGCGCTGTGATGTCATTCAGTGCTGGTACCGGTTTTTACAGCAGTGGAAAACCACCTTGAAGTACCGTACTTTTGGTACCTTTTTGAAGTATCAAAAGTAAGATACATGATGCGTTGGAAAAACGCCCTGTAAAGAGAATGCAGAATTAAGGAATGCTTGAGAGACTCTGGGTAGAAATCGGAGCGCTTGTTTTGGTCCAGCTGATGTAATATAACGCAGAAGAACTGTTGTAATTTAGAAATGAGATCGCATAGAGGTGTGAGTCGAGATCGTGTTTGTTTTTTTACGATTAATTGTGCAACCCTAATGAAAAGAGCACATTTTGTTGTTGTGCAGTGTGCGCGGTGAGTTAACAATAGCTAATCACTTCACCTATATCTTTGTTTCTCTGTTTTCTGTTTTGTTCTGCTAAATAAAACACAATTTTTCTTCGGAGCCACTACTTGTCTCATCCCTCCTTTGACATGCCTCACTGCAACAAGATTAAAGACAAAGACTGTGTAGTACATGAACTACATGTAAAGCCAGCAACCCTGACCAGCATAGTTAGAAGATTGATGCATATAAAGAACATCATTTAAAGCATCATTCTGTTTATTTATCAGTCGTCAAAGGTGAACAATATTGATGTAAAATACAAATATGGCTCAATTAAAGAAACCTGTGTTTGTCTTGTCCATTCACGTAATCTAATTGTCCACTTGTGTCGAGTCTGCAAAACAGAGCCCATAAGACAAAACTCTGTTTAAATACCATTTCTCCATCAACAGGCCATTATTAATTAACTTCTAAAAATTCTACAAAGTAGTATTTTAAAATTTTATTGACAGATTCATTGCACAAGTACTAGGAATAATATTTAACATAATAGGGGTGTGTTTCCCAAAACCTTCGTAACAGTAAGTATTTTGTTATGTTGTACTTATGATCATTTGTTAATTAGCAATTGTTTCTCTTCATAACTAAAATACTATGTAATCTTGTTTGTAAATTAATGAGTGATCTGACCCATTTCTTATTTTATTCGTTATTTTTTTTATTTTTGAGTGCTATTCTGTCACAGAGATTGCCCGAAATAGATTATAAAAACATACTGATGCTCTTTGAACAAGGTAGTAGTAGTAGTAGTAGTAGTAATAATAATACATCAAGGTCTGTAAAGTGCATAAAACTGTAACATAAGGCTCGTTGTTTTAACATGTATATAAATGTGTATATAATCTGAATACATAACAGAGTTGAGCACCTATTAATAGTGAATTGAGAATGGCTCTGTAATTCTAATTTAGTTCATGAAATTAGTTGAAAACAGGATGCAGATCTGCAGTTGAAGGATGTAAGATTAAAACATAATGGAACCGAATTCATATAAAGTCATATGCATAGTATAAGTGCAACTGTCACAATACTGTTTAATATTTCAATATGAATTGCATATAAACATGTTAACATACATAGCATATACTGTATATTGTTCATAATGAAAGAATGCAAGATGCAATATTTGTTGTGTCACCTATAGAATAAAAAATGTAACTAATTTTGTACCACAATGGAAGACCACATAATACAGTCACAGAAGTCACCGTATCACAACCCAATCCATCTGACAACCCACAGACTCTCACAAGTACGGACAGGGGTCCAGCCCATTGCAGGACACAGTCACACATCAGCCAGTCACACATGCACACCTACGGGCAATTTAGGAACTCCAATCAGCCTCAGCATGTTTTTGGACTGTGGGGGGAAACCGG
>JABFEA020000110.1:25891799-25934861 GCA_019775915.2 Cyphomyrus plagiostoma
CGGCCGCCGCCCCCCCCGGCCCCCCCCCCCCGCGCCCCCCCCCCCCCCCCCCCCCGCCGCCGCCGCCCCCCCCGCCCCGCCCCCCGCCCGGGCGCCCCCGCCCCCCCCCCCCCCCCCTGCGGGCTATGGTTGGATGGTATTACGGTAATTATGTACCCCCTATCCCCCCCCCACCCCCCCCGTGTGGCAGATTTTATTGGGAAATACCAGCATATCATTGCTTTTCAAAATACCGTATACCACAGTTTAATGCCTGGATGGTATTAAAAATTAGATACTGCCTGAGTGTGTCTGTGTGTGTGTGTGTGGGGGAGGGGGGTGTTGGGGTGCTAGCAATAGAATGTGAAGACTGGGGGGGGTGTTGCTGGCAATGAAATTTGCCGACTGGGTGGGGTGGGATTGTGGCGGTAAAACTTGCCGGAACAACAGATTTCCAGGACATTGCACATCAGTGGTGGGTGTAAGGGAGCTGCCGTCAATTTGCCGGAGACTCCGGAATCTTCCGGGGGAGCTGGGATGTCGCCTATGATTAAGGCTGGATTTTCTTCGTTGAACTTGTTTCCGTTTAGCCATCTTCCAAACTTCTGCTCAAATCTAAGTCCATCAGCATCCAGACTCCCTTGAAATATCATCTGAGCAAGTTGTGCTACCTGCTCAAAAGAAAGGACGCCTGGGGAAACATGGTGTCGGTCTGCCGCATACACAGTCACATTGTGGGTACTGTCCTGACATCAGGTAATCTAACTGCTTGCTTTTCCAACTCTGGAAAGAAAAACATGGGGAGAACACATGTAGGGAACAAGTTCCAGACACAGTATGAGGCTACAGTCTTAGCTATCATGCCACCCCAATATTGTGTACTAATATAATATTGTACTGTATATCATTAATGGTACATGAAATATTTTTGTTTCTGACAAGGTTAATATCCTTCTTCTATTTGATGAGAGTCTTATTGTGTCAGATCTGTCAAAATCCAGTCAGAATTGAATATTTTTAATTACAGTGATCATTAGATGAGGTCAGAGTTTCATTGAGTAATATGAAAAGTCTTACCAGCAGATAGATGGAAATTAAGTAACACAAAGGCTTTTAAGCAGGAATTCTTCTTACTTGTAGTTGACATCAATGCAGCACCGCATGATTCAGGATGGCTGTGGATCTCTGTGAGGCTCCTCCATCCATCTGTAATCAATAGCTTATCAAAAGTTCCTAGGCCGTGTGTATGAGATGAAAATAGGGCTATTTTTGTGTGCCTGTTCGCTTTACATGCCCTTCGGCATCCTGCGATTACCGATATCTCCTTTCCCTTTGGATCTATACGCATCCCAAAGAGGTTTTTCAGAAACATCTTATATCTTTACTGACGGACTCGGTAGATTATTTTTGGAAATATTTATTTCTGAATTGTGTTTCTGGTGCTGGCCAGAAATTTGCATATAAAATATTCCTAGCTGATTTGACAAAACTGGCTGTTTATTACAAACCATTCAGTTTAAAGAAAGGGTCTTAAAATTTAGGTGTATTGGAGCAGCAGTATTAAAATAATGCATTAAGAACTCGCAAAGTATGCAAAGTATATTCTATTAATATACAATGCTCTCCAATTAATAATGCAGTCTATAAATGTCAAAAATAGTCACTCTTCTGAAGGAGTGCATAGAAAACATATGTTTTGTCTACATATCTACAGAACAGCCTCTAAACTGTTGGCATGGTTTTCTAACTACATTCACTTTCCTCCGCTAGTGCAGTGACTTCAAGGAGAAGCATCATAGCTTCAGCTCTGTTAGTTTTGTATTAGTTATACATTATTTATTGGTATATAAGTAGCAGACAACATAACACACAATTGTAGTCGAGATGTCTTTAATAACAGGTTAGAAACACAAGTGCTGTATGACTAATTATTTTACTGATTTAAACCACATTTGTAAATAATTTACAAATCTTCAAACTTAACAAAATGTCATAGTGCCTGTTCTCAGTAAGCTGCTCTAACCATTTTCTGTACCACAGCTGCCACTTCCCCTGTGACAGGAATGACAGAGGAATATTAAGGTTAATGCAAAGACAGCCTGGTGATACGTGTCATGTCACCATGGTAACACGGACTTGAACTCATCCATCAGTCATGTTCTGCTGAGGTGGAACAGGTGTAAAATCTGCCTTTATTCAGGATAATGCGGCATCGCATTAAACAATTACCGCTATAATCAGGTTTACTGGTGGCTCTAACACCCACCCTCGCGCTTGGTCTAGTCTTTGAAATTGATGCATTCTTGGCAGATGAAAAAATAACGCTGCATGTAAATGTGAGTAAGAAAGGAATTTATTAGTCCTTTAGAAAACAGATTTTTTTTTGTGCAGAATTTGAATAGCCATTGTCAGGCGTGCTGCACTTACGCAAACCTAAAAATAGCATGTGTGGCTCTTCCTGACATTGGATAGACCTCTCTCTCCCTACAAGATGAGCACACAAGGGGGTTCTGTAAATGAACAGTCTTCCAGCCCATCATGCTAATCCGAATTTATGGGTATTTAAACAATGGTAGAATTTTATTTTGTGCTGGTCTCAGTGAATTAGTAGCTGCGGCTCACCTACACTAATAACCAAAAATAACCTTTAAAATAGTACTAAATACTTCTGATTAAAGTAGCTTGTTGGCCACTTTCCTTATGTGGCCTTGAATTTTCAAATCAAAGTCATCATTAGGGTTGTGCTTCTCCATCCCCTTATGATCTTAATGCATGGATAACGTCCCACCAGAGTCAAATTCGACTTATTTGTTCTTTGCTTTTTTGTTTCACTGGCATCATGTGCTTTAGTTGCTTAGCTGATGCTTTTTCCTGCAGTTTGTAGGCTGGATACTATACCAGAACCCACCTACCTACTGGCCTGAATATACTGAAGACTGTTAGAAATGATGGATGTTGGCAGTATGCCTACTGCCTATACCAATGACAGTCTTCTTTGTGCAGAGTGTGAGACTCCTGTCTCTTTCACAGATAACCAAGCAGCAGCTCCAGACGGTGAAGGATCGTTTCCAGGCATTCCTGAATGGAGAGACGCAGATTGTTGCGGATGAAGCCTTCATCAATGCAGTGCAGAGCTTCTACGAGGTAAACTTTACTTTATCAGTGAAGTGCACATCATTTACCGGACCCAGTCTTTATTCAGTTCAATTCAATTTACTTTCATATAGCATCTCTCTCAAAATGGCTGCTTCAAAGTGCTTAACAAAGAATCATACAAGAGTGGCACTTACTGACGGAGCTTTGAGTAAAGTGCACATAAATAGTAAATAAAGACTAAGAATGGACTCCATTAGCAACAACAACTTAAAACAACTTCGTTTGTTTAAAGTGTAGAAATACAATAATATTTGGAAAGCTTATTTGTGCTGATTACAAAATTTAATACCAAAAACATCTTAATAGACCATATAAAAATGAACCACACAAAATGTAGGAACCTGACTAAAAGGGGTATTTCACCCCAACACTGAAAAAGATAGAGAGGCTTACCGAGAGATTTAGAGAGGCTTTAGTGCTGTCTATTCATCTAGGTTGTTCTGCTGGGAGATGCCTAGTTTTGGAGATATCTGCAGTAGAAATGTCGGTATTCTCTCAAATATAATGGCATTCTTTCTGTAGTGGTTAAAGTGCCAAAAAATGCACTGGAAAAATTCAACAGCAAAGTCTCTTACCAGAAATCATGACCCAGTTATTGAGTATAACTCACAGACTTTGTAGTGAGCAGTTTAATGTAGGAACTATTTTCTTTACCAAATTCTACACATGAGTCATATTCTAAAACATCAGTGACATCAACATAAATTATTTTAGCGCAACCATCAGATGGATTACTTGAGAGGCCACTCATTAATTTTCTGAACATTGTTTATCTACTTTTACAGTTTAATTTTACATTGAAAACAATAACAAAAAATGTAGTATTGCCAAAATGACCACCAGTTGGAAATGCATTGTAAATACCCAAAATTTCCATGCTAAAATTTCCATGGAAATTTACCAGAAATCTTCCACCCTCGTGCCATCCTAGTCATCTCCTTTCTGCTCATTCAGCTTGTTTTTTGAGCTGAAAACTAGTGATGCGCTAATAAGGAAATTTCTAACCGATACCAATATCCCATTATTTCAAACTGATATGAGTACCAGTTGGTTTGGGAAGTTCTGCTTAAATAAGTTTAAAGGGACACTCCACCCAAATAGATTTACAAATGAATTAATTACATTCCAAAAATATGAAAAAAATATTTACATAAATTCTGGCATACAACAGTCCCAGAATACTATATTTTATAATTGTTTATATTCTTATATATTTATCACATTTATAACAGAGAAGGGATGATCATCAAGTGTGATAAACTAATTTAAATTTTTCGAAAAATATATTTTGCTTTCGCACTGTCAGCACTGAACTTTCTTTTGTTATCAAACCCTCGCTTTACTCACAGACTCGCGTTATTCAGCAGTACTGCTGCCTTCTTTATTAAGTCTTCATACTCTTCATTGTCTCGCCTGAAGGTGAGCAACCAGATTTGTTGCGTCAAAATGTTTATTAGTAGATCTTCCTCATGAAATTTTAGCAGGGCGGTGTTTGCAAAATGCATTTCTAACATTGTTTTCGCTTGTGTTAAAATAATTCCACATGAAGGGGGTTGTACATCGCTGCATCTGTCTTAATCTCACTCTGCTAAATCTGAGCTCCTGGGTGAGTCTGAAATCTGAGTATGAAGATATCAGATGTCCATGCGACAAGGCCAATGTTGTGGTCGAAAGTTTGCAATCTACTCAGAAAGACAGTCACTTCTTCATGCCAAGTTGCTTCAACAAAACCTGTAGGGGGTATTGCCTTTAAATAGACTGAAACAACATGACGTCTGCCGCACATTATAGTGCGTAGCATTGTGTGATGTCCACTGAATCTAGTATCAGAATCTCACACTCCAGTTTTAGCTCTTTGATGTGTTCATGGAGTAACTGAAGTGGAAAATGAACAAGCAAGGTGTATCTTGAGGATCTAAGCAGCCTTTCTCTGGGCCTTCAGTTGCAAAATATCCTTGCTACTCTTATTGTAGACTTTAAGCCAGTGGGAAAGGTTTTTTTCCGCTACATTCCACAATATGTCAATATCTGGTTGACTCATTGTGGATTCTTTGTTAAAAATGGCTTTTGTTTAAAATTAAGTTTTCTATAGTTATTGGCTTTCTTGAAAGCACTAAATGAGACCTTCACTTATGGTCTGAATCATTGATAGAATGGCGAGTCACAAAAATATGGATGAAAATATATGCCACGTTAAAGTGGACTGAAGAAAATGGTAAAGGAAATTAAACAGATTGATAGTAGTTAATCAGAGTGTGTTTGTGTGTGTGTGTGTGTGAATATCCCATATCTTTGATCTTCTTAAAAGTCTGAAATAATGAAACCTATTTGGTTTGAGGGCAATTATTTATAATATTTTTTTTGTTAATTTAAAGAGAAGAAATTTTGTTTTAAAATAAAATATTCCTTCTCCTCCTAGAACAAGAAAAAATATGATAATGAAGGACTGACCAGTATATGATTTATAAATTCCCTTGGCTAAAAAAATTTCAGCTGCACACTGCGTGAAGTATAATTCGATGTCTTTATACCAAGAGATGAAGTAGTAAGTGACTCTCTCTGGCTATGGTGCAGACACTGCATATCATATATTCATTATTTTTATTCTGGACCATGTGAACATGTTTGTTACTTTGAGTCCAGAAGCAGACAGCACCAAGATGGATTTACTAGAGTGTTTTAGTGCTCTTCAGTGATTAAGCAATTTGCACCGTAGGCCACAAATACCACGCAGAACAACTGCCTGGTGAGAACAGAGACCATCGAGAGCCAATAGCTCTGGTTTCCATGCACACACGTAATCCTTTGTTTGAATCGTTCGTTTTCATTATACGTTTCGTCTCAGTGACGGAATGCTTGCCGGTGGCAAGTCCGACAGCAAATCCCTGCTTTCCCGTGATGACAGGTGTTCCTGAAGAGTGACCGCGTGACGCGCATGGTGCAGAGCGGTGGCTTCTCGGCCAACGACTGCCGCGAGGTCTTCAAGAAGCACATTGAGAAGCGTGTGCGCAGCCTGCCGGAGATCGACGGGCTCAGCAAGGAGACGGTGCTCAGCTCCTGGATGGCCAAGTTCGACACCATCTATCGCGGCGACGAGGACCCGCGCAAGCAGCAGCAGCGCATGACGGCCAGCGCCGCCTCCGAGCTCATCCTCAGCAAGGACCAGCTGTACGAGATGTTCCAGCAGATCCTGGGCATCAAGAAATTTGAGCACCAACTCCTCTACAACGCCTGCCAGGTAACAGCTGTCAGCATTAAGGTTGGGAAACGGGCTATGCAGAGTATTACCAATCACTCGATCTCCAGACAAGGGGAAGAATTTACAGGAAGTAACTTGAAGCAAGCAAAACATGTGTTGAAAGAACCAATACTTAATGAGTTCCAGGTGCCCGCAACACGCAGTCTTAGTCCTGGGGACTCTGAGCTGGTTTTTATGCTTCAGTCAGGCACTTAGACATTATGGAGCTTTTACTTTATTTGCCTTTTACATCTATCAGAATAACACAGGTGAGAAATAATTGATTAGAGAATGCTTATAAGCAGTTCCGTGTAATAATATTTATGTGCGATTACATTTCACTGTGGGATAGCAATACCACAAGGTTATTAAAAGTTGCAACTTTTTATTCAGCAACTCATCTTGATAGGGCTGTTTGAGAAATGAAGAGTCAGGGATTAAATCATGCTGGTTTATGCTAATAATAATAATAAGCAGTAAGGTTTCTGTATCCTTATAATTCATTATAAAAACACATCACCCATTAATTAAAAAACAAACTCTTTATTTTGCCAAATAACTGCATATTTAGCCACGATACAAAACGAACCATGGGGAAAAGGTATCAGGACATCCTTAATAATAATGCTACATAGTGATTATAATATGGAAACATTAGAAATTTTTTGTCCATACGTCTGTGACAGTTAAGAAATAAAGAGATATTGCGATATTACATATAAATGCAGAGAGAGAGGGAGAAAAAAAAGGCCATTGAAAATCATAGGTTGGGCCCACAATTCGCTTGAGGGACTGTGCTCCTGCTGCTGTTGGAGACACATGAATCCAGTATAATATCTGACTACAGATAAATAAGGTGCCGTATATGCAATGTAAAAAGCCCATTGTGGCTCTGGCAGAGTGCTACAAACTGATCCCCTTCTGGCTGTTATTATTGCTATTTTACATGCACAAAATACACTCTGAGACGTGCACAAACTGAAAGAAGGAACTATATTTGGTGGCAAAAATATGAAAATAACAGTTTTAATATTGCTAAGTATCTGAAAATCTCATACATATTCATATAATTTTGTTTTGACATTTGAATGTGTTTGTCATAGAGCATTATGCTATTCTGATAATAAGTATAACGATTTATAGAGTCCTAAGAAGATTTTCCTTTGTGACCTTTGAGTGAGGATGAGTTTTTACTGTGATATGCGTTTGGTCAGTAATTTCAGCCATTGTGTGATGTAGATGTGTCCTGCAGGACCATTAGCCTTAGATTGATGGTGACATCTTGCGAGAAGCGGTAGGCTGGAGGACACATCCCGAAGATATGGATCTATTGCAGCTGTTGTTAATAATGCAATGTTTGCATTGGATTAATCCAATTTTAAGCTTTTTGTCTTATGTGAATTGTGCTCAGTGATTGGCATGCTGTCTGGAATGTTTGATTAATATTTCCTCTTATTCCTATATATTTAGATTTCTTTGTGAGCTGACAATTTATCTTATTTCATTGGGTAATGTTTAATTAACTTGTTGACTACACTTAATTTGTAAACGTGCCATTGAAAATTTGACCCAAAAATTGTTATATTTACCAATCTTATCAGCTTGCTCAACTCCGTATAAGCTGAGGATAGAATGAAAATACTACTTTTCGATTCTAGGAAGGGTTATTGCCTGAAATCTGTGCCATCAGGGATTTTTGGCGACATCCAGATGCAAGGTGTTTTGCAGCTTGGAAGCTGTGCATTCCGATGGCCCCTTAGCTGTTAGATTTTAGCTGCTGTTTCCCCAAGCAGGTTCCAGTTAGCACAGCTGATGTTCTGCTGACCTAGGAAGGCTGAGAACATTCCGGCGATTGCTGTTTTATGCTTCCATATGGTGACGGCCTTGGTTATTTGGCTGGCTGCATTTAGTAGTGTTACTCATTTACTTTTGTTGACCTTGATCGAATGGTCTTTGTACTGAACTTGGTCATTCCAGAGGCCAGAGAGGGGTGCATTCTGGGATGTGCTTTTACATGAGGGATGAAGTATGCGGGGTGAAGTATGGTGAAGGATGGGTTTCATGAACCTAAACCTCAGAGGGGTGGAGGTGCATTATTCCCATATAACCTCGCTCCCCCCCAAGAGTGGTTTATCCCGTTTAAAATAGGGCCACCTGCCAAAAGAGACATTTATTCTTCAAGGAGAAAATATTTACTCATTTAAAATAGATGATAAGAGCATGAAATGTGTCTATGCAACAAGAACACGTCAGTTCTTGCAGGAGCTATAAAGGCAGCAGTAAACAAGCTAATTTATGGCCAGGTAGCCTTTTAAGAAACCTGCAGATGTGACTGACTAGCTTGGGGATCTCATCACAGACGAGGGTTCGCTATTTGTGGCGATGAAGCCCCAGTGACATGGGGGTCATTTCAAAGAGATGAGCTCCACGTGTCGAGGTGCCTGGGCTCCATCCTGCCTGGCCTCCGTCATTTCTGGGTGGATAAGTCTTCACATTCACCAAACATATGGGATGTCTGGCTTGGAAAAGCGTTGGCGCTTTACGTTTCACTTGTCACACTGCTGCAGCCGGCTGTGTTGTAACTGCTTGTTCTCATTGTTGTAAGTAACAGTTGTAAGTATGAATTTATTAAATGAACGGAGAAAATGGACACATCGATAAATATAAATGGCCATCAGGTTGTGAACTTGTAGTGTTCATTGTGCAGTCATGTGAGAATCACTAATACCTTTGGGCTGTTTATGCACCAATCAGAACTGGGTATTTAAGCATGCTGTGTTATAAACACCAGTTCAGCAGTTCATGGGTGCAATGTGGCTCTGAAGGTTACGCCTCTGCCCCTGTGATTAGAATGTCGCTGGTTTGAATCCCAGCCTTTGTGGGATGGTTGTGTCTCTTTTGGTCCCTTGAGTAAGGCTCTTAACCTCCTGGAATGTTCCAAGGGCCCCAGATAAATAGTTGGACCCCAAGCTTCCGTCTCACTGTGTGTAAATGTGCCAAATGACGGAAAGTGGGACATTCTGTTTCACAAGTAAAGGATCATTTAATATTTGCATATTTATTTCTAGCATGTATCATGCAAGAAATACATGGGCTTCCAACCGGATGAATGGTGTGAAACACAGTAAACACCTCTTTTGATAATTCACACTTCTGGCACATATTCTGTGTGTCATTGATCTTTATAGATCCCCTATCCCCCCAGAAAAGATTCATCACAGGGAGAACAAACACGCACAGTCGTACACTGTGGGTAATTTAAAAATGACAGTCAGCCTATGAACTGCAGGAGGAAGTTGGAGTATCTGAAGGAAACCTGTGTGACACAGGGAGAACATGCAAACTCCACATACACAGAGTGGAGGCGGGATTTGAAGCCTGTAGTCTCTCAGCATTCTGCATTCTGTTATGGCAGTCATATATGGCAGTCTGTGAGGACAGTCACATCTGTTTGTCTGTTATGTCTGAGAGACTGTGAGGGCAGTCATGTCCTTTAGTCTGTGAGGGTGTTTATGTCTGGTGGGCAGTTAGCCATGTCTGTGTACTGTTTTGTCCCTGAGGTCAGTGTGTTCTGTGATTTCTTTTCCAGTGCTCCTGTAAGAACCCTAAATCCGTTGTTATACATTTTTAATCTTGTAAGATGACTCTGTGCAAAGCAACTTAAACAACTATAAATAGTTTGCAGTTCATACCACTAGGTATTTACCCCTGAGGTCAGGATGTACATGGCACAGGTGTGCTCAGTGACCCAGCAGCAGTAATCGGTTAACTAGCAGGTAGGGCAGTGCTGAACCATTTTAGTTAACCTGAGCAAAGCTGCTTCTTTTACGGGAATTCCATGGTGTCCCCAGTGAGCATGCCGACCTTTCAGCAGGTTTCCTTTTAGCATCCTTTTCAGTAGGACGCACATCAGACCTGACGTGGTTGATGCAAGAAGCAGGCAGGACGCCGGCCCAGAGGGGCGAGAGGGTGAACAACGAGTCCCTCAGACATGCGCCGTGACGTGGGCATGTGTCACAGAGCTGTTTCCTGCATTACAGCTCCTCGGCACCTGGAGTTTATGTAACGTGAAGGTCGTCGGCCAGCCAGTGGAGGTGTGGGAGCAGGAGATGCTCAGCCGGAGGGGTGCGATTGCTGTCGTTTGCTCCCGTTGCAGCCCCAGGGAAGGCGACCCTCTCGACAAAGCGCGGATCGCTTGTCGCGGGCGGACTCAGTCAGATGCCCGGAGAGTGAATGACACGTGGCGCTGTTTCTCGGTGCCCCTGTCTAAGGTGTTAAACAGCTGCCCCCTCCTCTGTCACCTCCCGTGCGTCACAGCCTCCTCTCAGCTCATTCTGTCAGCATCAGCTCAGCACAGCCTTACAGATATTCCTCCAGGGAGCCCAGTCTCACACAGCTTGGTGTTGCAGAGCTGGCTTAAGGTCATCGGCCCAGCCAGACCAGAAAGTAGCTCCTCCCAACTCTGCACTTTGTCGCCCTGTATTTTCCTTCAGTTAAGGGCTGTTCCTCTCTTACCCCTTCAGCAGGGGTAAGCAATGAACCGATAGCGTCCATTAGACCTGAAAATGTGCATTATAATGTCTGTTGTTAGGTTGCGATTCATTTATTTAAGCAGTATCGCTGCCAGAATGCCTGTCTTTGGTACTAAATCCTTTATGGTGCGTCGCATGCTCGGTGAACATCTTCTTGCATTTTCTGGTGTACATTTCAGTGTGATTTGCATATTTATAGTCCTGTGAAATCAATTTATATGGTTTGTATTTGAGCTTAAGTGCATCCTGCTGATATATGCTCCTGCATCCTCTTAAATGTTATTTGCTGCATTTTGGCGTGGCAGAAGAGTCTCTGCCAAATAAATTAAATGTAAATGTGTCACATATTCTGGATTTGGTTACTGGGGGAACTGGCCATTTTATGCTGACATGTTGTGGCACAGCTATATAGGGTGATTTAGGTGTGTTTCAATGTCATTCAAAACAATATTATACATTCAGTATTCAGTATGTAGGCCCATTAGTTATAACTACGCAGGTATATCTCTGTGTTTGCATAAAGGCGTGGCTGGGCCTGTGTTGATGAAAAACAGACCTTTCACAATCATCTTTCACTTTCCTTGACACTGGGTGTCAGGTGACCATCTGCCATTCCAGGTTCTGCTCCTTTGTCTTCTGTCACGACAGCTGTGCACTCGATCACCCTTGCCCCCCCCGCGCGCCTTATTGTCCCTCCGATTTTTTTTGCCTTTCCCCTGAATACATTACAGACAGATGTTCTAGCAGCCAGCGGCATAATTGCGTTTCCGACATATCAGTGGATCTGCGGAGGAAGTTATTCAATTTGGTGCAAGCGCTTTTCCAGCAATGAAGGGCTACCGATATCACCGAGCGTGGGACACGCCGGGCGGCCAGAATGACCGGGCTGACCAGTCTGCACGTGGACAGGGAAAGTGGCTCCAAAACATTACACTCTGTAGTATATTTTCGCTGCTGTTTATGCACTGCACACTCATCACAGTTAGCTGCATACTGTAAGCATACAAAAGTTCCTGTACCCTAACAAAACAAGGAGAAAGCTATTTAACTCATACCCATCCAGATAATAAGAATAAATAATAAAAAATCACATTTAAACCTACAGACCCCAAATATTAAGTTGGTAACACTTTACTTAATGGGACACAAATAATATAGTGTTATACTATTACTTAGGCATTAATTATCCGCAAACTAAATCTTAGTTACATGTTGATCTCGTATTAATTCATGATTAATGAATCGTGACGTTTTACCCCAAGCAATTTCTGTATTTTTGTGTCAGTAAACCTTTCTGAGCTAATAAAGGAACTACTGAAGGAACAAGTAATGAATAACACAAGTGAAATGCTGATCTCATGTTTGTTCATCCTATATGAGACGCCAGCAGACTATATTTGTTCATGATTTATACTTCAGTAGTAACTGAGTTATTACTAAGTATTTATGCCTCGTCAAGTAAAGCAGGCAGTATTATGCTGTTAGACTCTGAATGATTAACAGCCAGGTAAGATATTACTACTGCAAGGCAATCCATCATTAAAGCTAATATAATTCAGCAAGTGATTATATACAGCTCTGGAACAAATCCATAGAAAATATATTTCTAAATCTGCATTTTTTTCTATGGCAGCCATTCTGTGTGCAGTATTTGTTGAATTTCAACACCAACATACCTGATTTATTGTAATGAGGTATTGATTGGCTGAACCAGACTGAACACTTAATGGTTTGAGAATCACATCTACAGACTTCCATCCATCTGTTTTCTGTAACCACTTGTCCTAATCAGGGTTGCGGTGGCACACACACACACACACACACACACACACCATTCACAATATGGCAACAGTTAACCTCAGCATGCTTTTGGACTGTGGGGGGAAACCAGAGTACCTGGTGGAAACCCCACCATGACACAAGGAGAACATGCAAACTCCATACACAAAGCCATGGTGGAGATTCGAACCCTGGTTCTATTGGTGTGAGGAAATAGTGCTAACCACTGCACCGCCATGCCACCTTACCTTAGGGTCCATCATATACTTAACCATCCTATTTTTATAGGACCAAATTGATGTCATTAACAACAACAACCATTGACTTTGCCAAAGATGTTCTGATGTTCTGAGTGAGGAGAAGAAGGTTGCTCTGCTGGTCCTGCTGACAGACAGCTACGGTGAGAGGCCTGGGTGTTTCCTGGTTTAAGATTGTCAGCATGGCTGTTCAAAAGAACAGCAAGAGACACTGAGAATGACCAACAGCCATAAAGAAAGCAGAAGTGACCTCACAGATGGCCGCCAATTCATTTGACAGTGCCTCATGGATTGAAAAATGACTTTGAGTGACCTTCAAAAAGAATAAGAAACTTGAGGTGTTGTGAAGAGCACAGCAGCACAGCAGGGCTGAAGTCCCACACAGCAAGGCCCTACATCAATGAGCCAGGTTGGAGGTTATAGAAGATCATGTTCTCTGAGGAGTCCGATTTTAAGCTCTGCAGAACACCTGCCCATCTGATGGCTTGACAGAAACCTGGAGAGGCCTACAAGTTCCAGTGTCTTACGGCTATTGTGACATTTGGCAAACGGTTGCTGATGATGTGGGGGTGCTTTAGTAAAGCTGGAATTGGGTAGATTTGAACCTGTGAAGGAGGCCAATACAGTTAAAATTATTTAAATTATTATTGTAATTTAATAAATTATTGTTAAACTTTAACTGACTTTATATCTAGAGGCCAAGCACCTTCGGTTCGAAACACCTACTGTAATTGACATTATATTAGCTTGTTCGGTATACTGTTTTATAGCAGTGGTCACCAGCTGGTGTTTTCTGCTTTTCATTTGGACCGAAATACAATTGAATCTAGACCTTGGTATTACCATCATAATAAAAAGTCTTCTATTTTCGAGAGGAGACACAAGAGTTCAGTGACTCGCTTTTCTCACTCAAGGTGTCTTTGAGCCCTGAAATGTATTTATTTATTTGAAGCATCTCACAAACTGGATATCTCACTCCTGCCGTATAGTTTCTGCTGTTGATTAGCTGTCTTTCTTGTGGGCCTTGAAACAAGTCAATGCACTTGCCTTTAATTTCGTATGATAGCAATGTTATGTTACCCAGTTAATTTGGCCTCTGAAATACCAAGATAACCATTATCTCTACTATTGATACGAAGTGTTTTATTGCAAAACATCAAATCATGTGGGGTGCTTTACATCTTGGGTGAGTGGTAAAATCCTGTTATATCTACTAATATGTATAAAAACTGTTAAAAACATCTACATAGCCTTTGAGCTGAATATTTCCTTGGGAATCTTAGGTCTCTAGGTTGACTAGAAAGCCACGTAAATAGAATTCTACCCACTCTGATTTTTCTAGACAGGCATTGTAAGAGGCACCCACGTCTTGTGGCATGTTCGGTACAAACTAATCATTTTATGAATCATTAGCTCGGAGGTCACATCTGACCCCCATTTTGATGCTCGTTTTGAAACAAGCTTGCTGTTTGACCTCACGTCAGAGTGACTCCGCAGTTACACCATAAATAATGCCCTCCTCCAGGAAGTGCTGTCAGGGTCCCGATCGCTCGAAACTCACCTCGCCCTCACTCCTCACACACACAACCGTTGAGCAGTTTACCCCCAAACCCTTCTACTTCCAGCTGTTGAGTGGGAGGGGTTGGAGTGGAATGGAGGTACGTATTGGGTGTGGGTGGAAATAAGGCTTAGGGGTACTGAAGCATAGCCGGGCGAAGACTGGCGGAATAACTTCCCTAAAGTGATCAGCTCAGTCAGCACATGGCTGCGGATATAAATAGAGCAGCAGATTGTCATCCAGCTCCCAGCTTTTCAGACCCCGATGCCCCCCTGCGCTGTCGCGTCCCCCAGCAATCCGGCTGGCTGTCCTCTGCCAGACCCTGCAGCAACCTGCCGGAGGAAAAAACACCCGCAAGGTCGGAGGAGGGCGGATGTGCAGCCATCCCTCTTCTCTCCGGCACACCCTGACCTCCAGGATGATCCCGCATCCTCTCCTTCTCTCCGCCCCTCTTAGTGCACCTGCTGTCAGTAGGAACGTCACCACATGTGGGAGACCCCTTCACACAATATTGAAATTCTGGACGAAAAATGTCATGTCAACACAAATCGATTTCCCTGTTTTGTTGAGAATGTATATTTCGCTATTTATGCACTTTACAAATCTCCTGCCGGATGATCTACCTGCTCCTGGATCCTCTTGATGTTTTTTCCTCGCAGTGTATCCTTGAGAGAAGGTCATTTGTTTGCTCTGCTGAAGCTGCTCCAGATTCTCAGGGGTGTCGTAACTTTGCCTCGTCACCCACCTGTGCTCTCTCCCTCCCCCTGCCGTTTCTGATCTCTGTGTTGACCGTGTCTCCGTTCGGAGATCAGATGCAGAAATGCAGCAGGCCGGTTTTAACTGTGTTCCTCACGTCCATCTAAGGCTGTGCATCTGATCACGGGTTGTGGTTATTTACAGGGTCTTATATTTATTGAGTACAAGGGAAATTCAGTGTCATTTCAGTCCCTAGTATCATTCTGCAGAAAAGGCAGCATGCAATGGAGATCACTCCAAACCTGCTCCTGCTTGCTGGTAGTGTGAGCTATTCCCCAGTGAAAGGTTACAGTATGCATCTCTGTTAATTGAAAATTTCCTGACAGCACGGCTGCACATCTAGTCTGGTGGAGTGTTTGGAGACGTTATATTAGCTGAGCCATTAAGCTGCCTGCACTGCAGCATGCAAAGGGGGATCAAAGGGCGAGAGTTTGCAGATAGGTAGCATGGCTGCGTCCAGAGTGTGTGATGCTCTGATTAACGTGCTGCTATCCCACTCATGCAGTTGTCCTGAAATATCATTTGATGGTTCACTGATCACGGTGAGGGATGATGAGGGGGAGAGGAGTGAATGGGCTGTTCCTATTGGCCGTAACTGACTTCCATCTCATAGCTGATAAGTTAATATTTAATCCAGCACAGCAACCCTGTATGGATGGATGGATGGATGGATGGATGGATGAACTTCTTGATAGCACGTGTTGTTAAAGACAGAGTTATATGTTTCAAAATCGAAACAAATCTGCATTAGGCTAATTGCATTGCATGGGCTAGACTCAAGACCCTGTGTGATCCAGTGCTGGAAGATGGATGAATGGATACTCTAATTTGTGGCATTACTTCCCTTTCAGCTGAACAGTGCAAACCTTCCCATCATAAATGCTGTGTTTTAAATTCTCCCCTTTATAGCTCTGCCAACAACAGGGGAAGAATCTTGTTTGCGTAACATTAACATTTATAAATACTAAATATTATTATGCAACTTTATTTTAGGGCTGTCCCTATAGGCTATATTAATAACTGAGTAATCTACCGATTAATTTGCTGATTAATTGAGTAGTCGTTCATGTAATATATGTAGCAGTTGTTGTGAAGCAGGAACCAGCCATGGATGGGCCCCCAACCTGTTACAGGGTGCACACTCACTCAGACATACGGTCAGTTTAGGCACCTCCACCTCACTTAGGTTGCATGTTTTTGGGCTGTGGGACGAAACCAGAAGATCTGGAGCATCTCCTCAGCTAGCATCTCATGGGGAAGGCGTAGAGTCACTGTTACCTGGTTAATTTTGTTTCAAAACATTGGCAAACGTCACACAGGTTAACCATATATAACGTATATAACGTTATTTGCAATATTTATTTTATTTTGTTGAAGAGTGATAACTTAAAATGTGGGTCTTTCCAATTATTAAGCACAATTTCGATGGTTGTCAAAGGTGAGGCTGCTTTACTAGCCCCATGCAGAACAAGTATAGGCATCACTTATTTGTCTGTCTAGGAACAATGTTTATAACAATGAAAATGTCTGTATGGAATAGTTATAGTTGTATATTTGCAAACATCAAAGGAAACCCTTTATTTGCACTTTGTTTTAACCGCACAATTTCACTAAAAGCATTCATGACACATCTGTAATGCTTGCCTTATGTTAAAACTAGACATTTAACCATTTAGGCTTTGGAAGAGAAAAAAAATAATATAAATATATATAAAAAAAAAATATATATATATATGCACACACACACACACATGCTGGGTATACCTATCATTATGGGGCCCGCTCATTCATTTCTGTGATGTTATGCTTTAGAGCAACAATGGTTCCGGTGATGTGTTGTGGACAGGACAGTTCTGGGAAGTACACCGGACTGCAGAGTGTAGTGCAATGTGTGCGCGCACGGAATAAATACAGGGATTCTGCAGCAAGTCGTTGTCCCGCGGCATTATTAACATAACAACTTCTATGAGAAAATTGCTAACGCTAACTACAGTATGGCAACCTTAACCCCCACCCTGTCTTAACCATAAACATAAGTAACCAAACAAAATACAAGAGTTATTGCATTTTTATTTTAGCAGTCACAAATTTTTATAAAATAGAGTTTTCTCTTATGGGGACCAGGAAACCGGTCCCCGTAAGGGAAAAAAAATGGATATTTATCATGTTATAGGCACATTGTGTTGCAGGATAGGTATACCAGCTCACACACACACACACACACACACACATACATGCATGCACACAGTGACAAAAAAAAAGTTAAGCAACCAGAAGTAATGGTCTGATTTGGATATAATTTGGTACACGTGCAGACTAGCAATGGGTATGTAAATGAGTCGATTTGCAAGGACCAGGCACGTCTAGTTACCAGACACAGGATGCCTCACAGGCGCATTAGACAGCATTACCAGCACTTGACGGAGTTTGATAGGGATGGCATTGTGGGTTCGCATGAGGCCGGGTGGTGGTAATGTGAAATTGCCTGGCATATGGGACATCCAGATGTCACAGTCGCCCGATATTGGAACCAATGGGCTCGTCATGAAGGTTCCGATCACCCCAGACACCAAGGGAGGATCAATGGCATTGTGCGCTGAGCATTACAGAACCCCATGACATCTGCGCCTACCATCCAGACACAGGTATTAGACTGTCTACAGCACCCCGTGTCATCCTGCACTGTGTCTCGGAAGTCAGCTGGATGGTTCCCCGTCCCCTGTGTAGACTGCTGTCAGCACCAGCGCAGAGATGGCTGCGTTTGCAGTAGTGCCGCTACCTGGAGGCATGGACCGATGACGAGTGGCATCATACCATGTTCAGCGATGAATCTCAGTTCTGCATGACCACGGATGGCTGTCATGTGTTTGCATGGCAACGCCGAGGGGAGAGGACCAACCCTGCCAATGGTGTGCAGAGATACACCAGTGATGTTTCTCCTGGCATCATGGTGTGGGGAGCCATAGGGTATGACATCATGGTGTGGGGAGCCATAGGGTGTGACATCATGATGTGGGGAGCCATAGGGTATGACATCATGGTGTGGGGAGCCATAGGGTGTGACTACAGGTCATCACTGGTAGTGACTCAGGAGACCCTGATGGCACAGCGCTACATCAGTGACAACCTGCATCTGCACGTCTTACCCCTCCTTAGACAGCACCATGGTACAATCTTTCAACAAGACAACGCCCGTCCACACACGTCTATGGACTGCCTGCATCATGTTGAGGTCCTCCAATGGCCAGCCATGTCCTCTGATCTTTCCCCAATTGAACGTGTGGGATCAGCTCGGACATCAACTCAGACCCAGTGCCAGCCTGCAGGATCTCGAGGGCCAGTTACAACAGCTGTGGGCCGACTTGCCACAGAAGAGGATACAACAGCTGTACGAATCCCTTCCACACCGTATCGTCATGTATCCAGGCCTGGGGGGGCTCATACTGCCAACTCTGTTGTCCATTTGATCTCATATTATAATTATTGTGATACAGTCACATGACCTTTCACCACGTGCAAATTCATTTCATTTGCACCTCTCCATCTGGGTGCTTATCTTTTTTTGTCACTGGGTGTATTTTGGCACCTAAGCTGCCAGCACATGTTAGAAACATGAAGAAGAAATTCACCTTCCAGCATGATAACATCCAAAAGCACACATCCAAGTCAATAAAAGGACTGGCTTAAGAAGAAGAGTATTAAGGAGCAGTCAGAGCCCAGACCTAAATCCGATTGAAGACCAGTGGAATGAATTTAAGAGGGCTGTCTACAGGAGATGTCCTTTGCAGTTTAATGGATCAGGAGCTTTTTTGAATAGAAGCGTAGAATAATATAGCCAAATGAAGATGTGCCAAGTTAATATAAATTTACTGAAATGCTGTATTACAACTAAAAGGTACTTCATCAAAGAAATAGTTAAGGGATGTACACACTTATGCACCTAAGTTATTTTACATTTGTAATTTTAACAGGGGTGTGTAGACTTTTTATAATCACTGTACAAGCACTCAGTGACCTGTTTGCTACTATATCTCTCACAACAGCAGATAATTTGACTGCAACTGAATATATGTAGCATGCAGACAGGATCAATAGCTTTATTTGGAGGCTGGCTTGGGGTGACATTGCATTTATTTGAATAAGCATTAGGATGGTTAAAACAATAGATCTAAGTGATTTCCAACATATATACTCATATACTTTATTAGGTATACCTGTTCAACTGCTTGTTGAAACAAATATCTAATCAGTCAATCATATGTCAGCAGCAAAATGTATAAAATCATGCAGATACAGATCAGGAGCTACAGTTCAGGTAACATCAAACACCAGAATGGGGATGAAAGGTGATTGTGGCATGGTTGTTGGTGCCAGACAGGCTGATATGAGTATTTCAGAAACTGATGATCTGCTGGGACTTTCACGCAGAACCATTTCTAGGGTTTACAGAAAATAGGCTGAACAAAAAACCATCCATTTAGCAGCAGTTCTCTGAGTGGAAATGCCATGTTGATGGCAGAGGACAATGAAAAATGGCCAGGCTGGTTCAAGCTGATAGAAAGGCATCAGTAACTCAAATAACCACTCGTTACAACCAATGTCTGCAGAAGAGCATCTCTGGATGCAGAACACATTGAACCATGCAGCAGATGGGCTTCGCAGCAGAAGACCACACCAGGTGCCACTCCTGTCAGCTAAGAACAGGGAACTGAGGCTACAGTGGGCACAGGCTCACCAAAATTGGACACACAGAACATGGAAAAACAATGCCTGGTCAGATAAGTCTCAATTTCTTCTGGGGCATTCACATTGTACAGTTTGTTGTAAACAGAATGAAAACATGAAAGCATGGATCCATTCTGTCTTGGATCCTTGTTCATCCTGGCAGTGGTGGCCTAATGGGTCGCACTTGTAATTGAAAGGTTGCTGGCTCAAATCCCCAAGCAAGAAAGTACCACTGAGGTACCTCGAGCAAGGTACTGCTCCCCAGGTGCTAAATTGGCTGCCCCTGCTATTTCATGATATGCCGTATCGGTTAGATGCAGAGGACACATTTTGTTGTTTGTATCAACAATGACAACTAATCATCTTCCCCTTTTCCTTGTATCAATAATTCTGGCTGGTGGTGTAATGGTGTGGAGAATATTTTCTTGGCACAATCTGGGCCCCTTACAACCAATTGATCATCATATAAATGCCACAGCCTACCTTATTATTGTTGCTGACCATGTCCATCTTTTTATGACCACAATGTACCCAGCTTCTAATGGCTACTTCCAGCAGGATAACGCAGAATGTCATAAAGGTCAAATCATCTCAAACTGGTTTCTTGAATATGATGGACTAAAGTCTCTGAGGAATGTTTCAAGCGCTGTGTTCTATGGGTCCAACCGCAGGTGTACCTAATAAATGTGTGTAGATAGATAGATAGATAGACAGACAGATAGATAGATAGATAGATAGATAGATAGATACTGTAGATAGATAGATAGATAGAAGCTTAGTGTGTTATATTTGTGTGTTGTATTAATCTTGTATGTTTGTTTTTTTTCTTTTTGATTTTCTGTGGTTTTATGATGAATTTTATATGATATAAAAATGACATTCCTTGAAACTGACACTTAATAGTTCCATCTAGATAGGATCCACTTCATAATGATACTTCAAATTGGTTTGTGTGTTCTCCATATTATGTAGTTTCTCAGCATTGTGTCGTACTTAATGAAATGTTCGTCATCTTTCTTTTGTCCTTCGTGAGAAGCTATACCAAGTAAATGTCTGAATGTAGATCGAGGTCCTGAGGAGTCAGCTGATGGCAGCTCAAGCACAGTGAACAGTGCAGGCCATCAGAGCACCGGGCAAATGAAAAAGAATTCAAGAAATTACAGAGATGATGCAAGACAAGGTGAGAGGTCCTTGTAACAGATAGACCCTTAAGGTATACCATGGCTATGATGGGTGCTGTAGCACTCCCATTAAACAGATAATACAGGATAAAATCTAATCTTACTGCCATCCTCCTCCTGACAATACCATGTTATCATCTGCCCTCCCAGTTCCATTATAAGTACAGAGTTCATTACAATTAACGGGCCATTAAATAAAAGTCAGAAGGAATCAACCAGCAATATTGTAGCACTGGCGGGATCTGTCGGGCCTGATGTATTGGGCCAGTCCCAGTCCTGTAATTAATGAAAATAGCTTTGTGTAGTCACCGTCTATTGTGTTGTTATTGTTGTTGTAAAGTAACATCACATATAGTGTTTAACGTTAAGTCTTGTAAGTAGTGGTCTTCACCACGCACGGTGTGCCCACGCACACCACTGCTGTGTGTGTGTGTCAGATGTTAGAGTGAATAGTATGGGTGCAGTAACTTGTGGCTGTTTTATATGCCCTCCTGCCTTATCGCTACACGATATGACATCATGGCTAATCTGTACGCAGTGCTGGGGAAGTTACCCACAAAAGTAATCCATTAAAACAGAGGTGGAAAGTTCAGGTCCTGTTTTAACCAACCAAACAAGTATTCTATGGCTGAGACTCTTTGTTCTCAATGGTGTCAGTCCGGCTTGGTCTGAGTGGCTCTTTGTTAACTTCTTCCAGAACAGCACATAACACACATGTGGCTGCTGCATTGAATCCACCCGGGCAACTGCCATGCACATCAGGTCGCACTTCATACTATCATCTAAGATAGTTAGATCCTTGACATCTAATTGATCAATGAAAAGATGTTTTTATAAAGTTTTCTATCACAAGTGTCCATGAAAACTGCATATCTCGCACCCCTTGTTTGGAAGAGCATCAACTAGGGCTGCACGATTCTGGGTAAAATATGAATCGTGATTTTCTTTTTCTTCAGTTTTTTTCCACAATTCTTAAGCTCTCCACCATCACGCCTCCTCATCCGGTCACATTCACCAGAGTACTGACAGCTGTCCAATTACTGAGCATTACTCTGCCCAGCTTTTCCCTGACTGCTTGATTTCCCTCTTGTGTGGTTACATGCAATTGTATGTCCTGATCCCAAGCCCAGTGAGAGTGTGTCCTGATCCCCTTCTGAGTGGTTGTTCTTGTTCCGATATCCCCACTTCTGTACAAAAGCCTGCCGCTCCCTTTAGTCTTCAGGATCCAGCTTTTCAACGTAGCATCTGCCCCCAACTATCATTGGTTTGATTCTTGTTTAGAGTTTTGGCTACTTGTTTGTTCTGCGTTTGGGTCCCTGCTTCTCATCTTTCCCTTGGCATATGAAACCCATTAAGTGTCTCTGCTGCCAAACGTGTATATACAGTGCTCACAGAGTCTTGAGACACTTGCTTAATTCTGTAGAAATGTTTCTAATTTATTGGTTGTATAACGAAAGATCATTGACAAGCTGTGTTTAACATATCTGTACATATCTTCTGCACAGACATTATTTTTTTATTAAGTGTCATTTTTTGACTCATTCAGTTCTGTTTCCCATTTTGGTATTAATTACAATTGTATCCACTGGCTGCCAAAGTAATGCTAAATGCAAATGTTTGGTGTTTTATGTTATTGCAAAGGTGTTACTAATTAAAAAGCACCCAATGAGACTGCTTGTGAATTTTTTAACTCAGAACAGCTGTTTTAGAATAATAAATTCAGATTCAATTTATTACTACTTGAGTATTTTACTTAAAACTACTGGTTATTTTTAATGTGATATATATTTTTTGTAAACAAATAATGATTTTTGTTACAAAACCTATATATTTGCGTATTTTTATTGAATTAAAATGAAATAGTAAATCAAAATGCTAGTTTGATAAAATAATGCAAGTTTGGTATGAGTAAATTATTAGACATCTTTGTTGAATTCTTAAATGTTTAGAATAGCCTGTAATATCACAATGTAATGCTACATCCACCAAAATCATAATTTTAACAGTTATTGAATTTTGAGGAATGGAAGAACATATCTTTAAATTAAAATTATTGATCCCCATGGGGAAATTTTCTTTATGCTTGCTCTAACTTGCTCTTTGTAAGTGAGAGCAAGCTAGCTACAAACAGCGGCAACAGCGGGGAGCTGGACCACTGAACATTTATATTGGTTTATAACTTGTATTTCCAAAAGAAAGATCTTTGTATATTCCTGTATTTGTTACATGTTCCAAGATACAGCAGTATTGTTAAAATAATAAGGGAAAACTTCCATAAAATCTATAGAAATTTAATTGAAAACTTCTCAGTGTGGTTAATTAAAAGTTTTACTGTGTTCTAATGACGAAATGTAGTTATAATAATAGTTTTTTCTTCTTTTCAGACAGCTGGCATTTTCCTTTCAATTTGAAAGGTTTCGATTTGGATCCAGAATCTCAGGTCCATCAACGATCCCCTGGCGCCTTGCTTTCCTGGGAGGGTGATGAAAAAGATGAGATGGTTGAGCCTCAACTAACTCTGAAAGAAGTTTTCAACTTCTCATCGCGTCCCCACTATGCAAGGCGATCTCAAGTGCACACCCCCAACCCTGAGGTCGCTGTGTCTTCCCCTGACTGGAGGGGCAACAGGCATGGAGCCGATAGAGGGCCAAGGATGGAAGATGATTTCATTGGCAGTGAAAGTGATGAGGTTGGCAACTTCTAGTCAAATTATTTTCAATTTTATGTCTTATACCATTACATTTACTGATGCTTTAAAAGAATTTCTCTCAACTCTGCAATACAAAGGAGCAGGTTCTAAAGAAATTTCATAAACATTCATTTTGCCTCAATCCTAACCCTAGAGTAGCAGTAGTTTATAGTTCAGACAGTTTTGTAAGGACCACCAAATTATTCTTCTATAGAGTTTGAAAAAAAAAAAACTATTTTGGAATTGATGCAACCATTTAAAAATCTACCCATTGTAAATGTTAGTTGCCAATTTTCCATTTTCCGCTCATGCACACCCCAGTGCACCCAAAAATTCAACTTATTTTTGCCAGCCTATAAGGCTTAGAGGATAACACTGTGGCCTCACAACTAGGCCTGTTTGTTTGATTTCTGTACTGGCCTAGTGAGACTGAAGTTGTGTTCTTCTTGTGTTGAATGGATTTCCTTCAGGTGCTGTGGTTTCTTCCTCCAGTCCAGATACATATGGTTACTGGATTGGTAACTATGAATTGCTCACAGTGTGTAACTGTGTATTAGTGTGTGACATGTAATAGATTGGTATCCTATCCAGGGTGCCTGCATTATAGTATTTACGTATTACGGTACATAAAACAAGACATAAGGAGTACCAAGTTAAATTGAAAATTCTCTTTAAATCTTGGTTCTTTCAAATAGTCTTTCTTTTGCTTTTCTGATAATAGCTTCCCATGCACAAGGTATTCATATAAGAAATTGCAGCAGGAAAACACTAAATATGTCTGTCCAGATCTTGTGCTGTAATTCTCTGATATTTTGCATGTTTGTGAGGTGCTTTTCTTTAACTCCTCTATCCAGTTTTTCTCAGCCCATTTAATGTTATTATATCTTATTGCAGCAGGTTGTCTCTGTCAGGCCTGATATATAAACTGTTTTAACATCATGAAATAATATATCTCAGTTGTTGATGCAATTTCTGGGTATTCTGTGTATTCCTTCCATTTCCATCTCTACTTCATCACTGTTCTACCAGTAATTTTGGCTAAATTATTGCCGTCTTAAGGCAAAAATTTTGTTATAATCTTATACTCTTGTTCTTTCATGTTTATTTCCTTCTTTGGCTTTGCAGATGTTGTCATATTATACCTTCTCGTTCTTTGTAGCTTTCTGGAATTTGTGATTCATGATATTAACGTCTATTCTTCCCAGTTTTCATTGTACCCTTTCTCATCCACTTTGATTTTCTTTGGCTCTTTCATTGTTACCAGTGTTCCTCTTGGATGGCTTTGAACTATGTCGACAGTTCCTCTGGATCTCTATCATACAGGTCCAGTGATTCAAATCAGTTATCTTCTTTATTGTGAAGATAACAGGTATATTGTGCAATTAATTTCAAGGAAATTGGATAATCTTCCTTCTCAACTTCACTTGGAGCTCACCCAAATGTAGTTCACGATCCGTCCTGCAGTCTGTGTCTTAGTTATCTTAACTGAGCTCATCCATCATCTGGCACTGAGTATTTAGTTTGATTCCTGTGAACTCCATCTGGTAGCATTCATACATGAAGGCACTTTGGTTGCTTGAAGAATTTACTGGCAGTGAAGATGTTGTTGGATTTGGAGATTTGGAGAACCTGACTAGTGACCCTGCAGTTTCATTTCTGCTTCCTAGTTTATATTAGTCAACTTCATCTTCCATTTTGTCATTTCTAGCTTTGACAGTCTAGTCTACACTATTGTATGTTTTGTTTGCATGTCCGGTCTGTTACAGCCTGAACCTGGTCATAAAACTTTTTTAATTCTTCTTCATTAGTTATTGCAGCAAAATCCTGGGAAATTTTCATACTGGTGCCCATGGAAAAATTCTAATATTGGTGGAATTTCACAGCTGTTCATGCAGTGAGAGTCCTTCCAAATTCCTTATTGAGTATGAAAACCACACCATATCTTCTTTTTTGTCTAGTACTAAATTATGTTTGCTTGACTCCATTTAAATTTATTGGTGCTGAAGATGTTGACTTGTATGCAATCCTTTTCATCTTTACAACATAAAGCTTTTTTTGATTAATTCTGAATACGTTCCATATTTTCTTTTCAGACTTGGCACATTAGTAGATAGTCATCCCAAAGACTTTCATTCCACAGCATCCTACCAGCCATACTCCAAAGAATCCTTAGCTCCTCCACAGTAGCACGTTGAGTGTCTCCTTCCCTCCTTTGTTTTTATGTTCATTCACATGGTTTTCTTGGTAATATGCAGATGTTCAATTTCTTTCTTCCACACAATTGTAAATAGTGTTTTTTCCACATTTCCACTCTGACTATCCACTTCCAAATCAGTCCTATATTCTTGCTGCTTAAGATAGGTGGGCTATTACACCAGCAACTCTGCTATTAAATTTTTTGCATGGGTGACTATGACCAGAGTTAGTCTAAGACTAAGTCTAGCAACATAGTTGTTACCTCCCTTGATGTATGGACTTTTTGTTTATGCATTACTAATCTATTATTAATCTGTATTCTGTATTACATACTATATCCCTAATAGATCCCTAACGTTATATAAAGTGCTCATAGGTTTACATACCCTGGCAGAATTTATAAAATGTGTAACATTTTTAAGAAAACATGAGTGATCAGACCAAACACATTTCTAATGGGATTCCAGTTAAACTATAAACTATAGAATAGTACAATCATTAAACAAACCGCAACAATAAAGGAAGTAATAGGATTGTCCAGTTCAAAAGTTTGCATACCATTATTTTTTAATACTGTGTATTGCCCCCTTTATCACCAGTGATGTCTTTCAGTCTTTTGTGTTATTCTCTCAGGTAAATTCTACTCAGCAAAAAGCCTCCATTTCTCAAATTCTTCAGTTGTCTGACATGAATGAGACATTTACAATCTCCCCAAAGTGGCTCAATGACGTTGAGCTTAGGGGACTGTGGTGACCACCTCAGAACCTTCACTTTTTCTGCTACAGCCACTGAAGGGTTGACTTTGCCTTGTTTCAAACCATTGTCCTTTTGAAAAGTGTGTCCCATGTGCCACTTCTGGTCTGATAAATGCAAATTTTCCTCCAGTATTTTCTGACATCCTTCTGCATTCATCTTGCCTTCAGTTTTGCTTTGTGGTAGGGATGGTATGCTTCTCTTCATGGGCCTTGTTGAGTGCTCTCCAGACATCGAGTTTATGGTTGTCACCATCAAGTTCAGTTTTGGTCTTATCCCTGCTTAGACTGCTGTCCCTGCGACCTGACTTCAGATAAGCGTCAGACAATAGATGGATGGATGACACTCCAAATGATTTTGTTCCAGTAGTTTTGAGGCCTCTCTAGATGCTCTTTCGCATATTAACAGCAGCCTGTTTTATGATGTCAGTGCAACAGCGGCATTTTTCTGGCAACTTCACCACATGTCCCATTTTTGTTCAAGCATCTCCTTATTGTGCATATGCTGAAAAAGCCCACCACTCTGTTTCAACCTGTATTTCAGTTGAAGTTGCTTATGGGTTTATCTTTGCATCCTGAAATTTCCCTGACAGTTTTGTCTGAAATCATTCTTGATCTGATTTCCATTTCTTGACCAGAGTTTGAACAGTACTTACTGGATTTTTTCTAATCTTTTTATATCCTTTTTTTCTGATTTATAAAGTTGAACCACTCTTACCCAGTAAAATCTGTCGAGCCCTGGATTGAGCGGGTAAAGGATCTCAAGAGCTATTAACTGATTGATGATTTATACACTAATTACAATCAAACAAGATACCAGTGTGGACACTCACCCTTCTCTCACCTTGTGTGTGTCAACTTTGTGTATATTTTGCACATTCAAGGGTATAAACTTCTCATCAGTGCAATCTGTATATTTCATTATGATTTAAAAAGGACACACATAATTCTGTGCTGATAAATAGTTTCACATGACCACCATTCCTAAACAAAACAATACTATTTTGCACAATCACTCAAATTTTCCAAAAATAGCAAACATTTTACAGATTCTGCCAGGGGTATATAACCTTATGAGCAGGACTGTATAATAGATCCCTAAATGTATCATTTTTCTTTAGGCAAACATAGAACTATGACGATGTAGAATTATGGATTATCTTGTCAGTCATGGCAGGACCGTACATTCCATTGCTGGCTCTCAATGCATTCCTCTACTTCTTTAAATCATGCACAATTTTTAATTGCTAATTACTTTTTGTGACTTCAGTGTTATGCAGTACAATTCCCTTGAGTATTATGGTATTTAATTACAATAGAACCTATTTCCTTATTTATTATTATTATTATTATTATTATCAGGATTTTACAATATTACAATAGTTTTTTTCCAAAAAAAAAGAGGAAAATTGGTTTTTAAATGACAATAAAATTTTAGTAGCAGGTACAATGGACCAGCCGCCTCTGCAATGCAGAAATAATGGTCACTCTGACAGCCGGTGAGGAGATACGCTGTTTTTAAGCTAGTCTTGTTTGCTTGGCTATAGGCTATTTTGTCGAAACAAACAGCTTCCTTAAAAAGCAGAATGCCACACATCAGCCGAATATGGCTTAACACTAGAGCATGAAAGCAGTATGAATCTGCATTAGTGCTTGAAGTCAGTGCTGTGTACTTGTGTATTGCACAGCAGTAGAACTTTTATATCAAAATTTGCCAAGAACAACAAAGCGTCTGTCAGGAACAACTTCTGATGACCAACCCTTACCATAACCCAGCAGGAATAGTACTTACTAGATTAATATTTTTCAGTTGTTTTTTCCTACTGTGCAACTTCAAGCTTCTCTAGTGTTAACTTTTTTTGCTGTACACATGTTATGCTACAGTTAATTAGGCTGGTTTGATTGATTCCTGTGGCACATCATTTGGATTTCAGCAGTTTCCTTCATCAGGAAGAATGCACTTCTTTCCCCTCTGGGGTTTTATCTGGTCTTTTTAAATTGTATCTCATAATGTTTTCTTTCTTCCAGACAATAATCTTAGTTTAATTATATGGGACAAGGCAGAAATTTACAGATGTAATATATGTCATTTACGACTGGAAAAATACTGCAAGCTAAAACTATGCGAAATATCTAATGCAAAATTAAAATATTCTGTTTTTTTTTTCAGTGGAAACCATAGGTTTGTCATATAACCATAATTATTGGCATACTTTGAAATACACCAAATAGCTATATACTTAGTTATATAAAGTATTTTATTATATTGTTTGAGATGGAACAAAGAAACCAAGGTGTCTACTTTCCCATCAAACACTTAAGTTACTAATGCACTTAAAAAATTACACCCGTTTGAGCTGCATGTATTCTTCCTTCAACACAGTCAAACCCACCGCACTTAACCCAGGAAAGAAGGTATGGCTGTGCAAGAAGTATAATTAATTCATCAAGCAAGCAAAGGGGGTCATTCCCTCAATGATTTTGGTAACAAGTCAAATGTGGGACTGTTTCATGCTTTGAAACAAGTTGAAATCCACAGAAACCCTTCTGTGTTGAAAATTTTGAAATGATTTAATGAGCCCTCAACCATTTTCCCCAAATAGGTTGCAGTTTTAAGATAAAACAAAAAAAATAGACAAAATGTTTTTAAATCTTTCAATTTTACTATACATAACTAACAATAGACAGTCAACTAGTATAGTAAGATATATGTTCATTTCATCAATTGTTTCGTATTCTCAGTTGTGTTAGGATGAATAACTCACAAAGTGTCTGTTTTAACATCTTCCTCTCACACTAAGCTAAAGGCCAAGCACATGCATACAGGTGTGGATGTCATTTGGAATTTAACTCCATATTTTGAGTAGGTTCAAAACTTTTTGGTCATGAAAAAATGTGAAATGCTTAATAAATTTAAGATGCTTGCCTTGCATATTTCATAATTCATTTATGATATATTCCGAATTTTCAGAGTTCTCGGTCATTAGAATTATCAGTCACTGAAGTACTTATTTGAGGTAATTCATAACTAGCATAACTTTAGTCATATGCTGTTGTATCCATTTTAGAGAGCATTTATTAATATGTTTGTGGCTTTTTTATGAGTTTCTAAAATCAGTGTTAACTATTTGTCAAAGTTATTTGGTACCTTCATTTGTTAGACGCTGTATCTTTATCCAGTTAGGCTGAATTTATTATAAAAACATTTGATATGGATATATACTTGTAAGAATGGTTGCCATTTTGGTGAGAATTTTGGGGAAGAATTTTCAAACTTTCAGAAGTTGTTCATAAAGCCTTACTGATTTCTTTAGAATACAAGAGTCAAAATGCAATTTAAAATCAAAAATTGATACATGATCATGTACATCCATCTTTCACAGTAATGTATAGACCATTATGTCTGGATCACAACATGCAACAGCCTGACTGGGATCCCAGCCAACATAGGCTACATTATATGATTTTTTTTTTCCCTCTGACTTAGGGTGAAGCTAGCCTAACAATTCTTATTCAGAAGCCCAATTTCCAGTCCTGCCCAAATGACTCAGTTTCACAGAGTCTTGATAGGGATGATGAATGGAACGTGTTCTGCTTGGAAGAGTCTGATAGTCAAAAGGAGCTGATACAGCCCAGCAGCACAATGGCGTCCTTCAGCACTGACTCGGGATATAAGAAAGCCACCTTGGATTTGGCCCATTGGACTGATATGGTGCCAGTGCGTAGTCTCTCCCCAAGTGGAATTGGACGAGCACCCAACTCTTTTGGAGCTCAAAAGGCTTCTCAGCAGCATTGGCCCAGGACCTCGTTCAGCAGGCGGTCACTCAGAGAGATTCCAAGAGGGGACGGGAGGATGCATGTGGAACATACAGTGAGTAACACGTGCATTGTTTCATTGCAACTGAATCGCAAATGAAAGCGAAATGATATTATTAAAATCAGGTCTAAATACAGAAATCTTGCTTGGCATATATTTTAGTATTAAAATAGGATGAATTGTCTGCAGGTGGTAACAGTACAAACAGAAAAGCAAGACGTAATCTGAGTCAATTTCTAAAGATAATGGTTGTGTTTAGTTGATAGTCATGTAATCAAAATCAAGGTTTCATTTTGCATTGAGATGTATCATTTTAAACTTAACACACTATATGAGCAAATAAAGTATTTTCTGTTCCTTTGTGTATTTTATAACAAACTGAACTTAAGTCAACCATTAGACTTGTTATGCTTTTGTAATACTTTTTATAGCATATAGACCTTCATAATATACACCGATCAGCCATATCATTAAAACCACATGCCTAATATGGTATGAGAATACCAAAATGTTAGTACCAAAATCCTTAAAGTCCTGTAAGATCTGTGATTGAGATCTGAGGAATTTGGAGGCCAAGCCCATACCGTGAACTCTTCTTCATGTTCTTCAAACCATTCCTAAGCACTTTTTGCAGTGTGGCAGGGCACATAATCCTACTGAAAAAGACTTCTGCCATCAGGGTAAACCATTGCCGTCAAGTTGTGTACTTGGTCTGCAACAATGTTTAGGTAGGTGGTACATGTTAAAATCCATGAATGCCAGACCCAATGTTTCCCAGCAGAACATTGCCCAGAGCATCACACTGCCTTTGTCAGCTTGACTTCTTCCTATAGTGGATCCTGGTGCCATCTCTTACCCAGACACACGTGCACCTGGCCATCCACATGATTTAACACAATACATGACTCATCAGACCACGCCACCCTCTTCCAATGCTCAACTTCAAGAACTGATTGTTCATTTGCCTAATATTGCCACCCTTGACAGATGCCATTATAACAAGATAACCAATGTTACTCACCTGTCTGTGGCTTTAATGTTATGGCCGATCAGTGTATGTATGAATTTGTACAGAGGAACTTCAAAATATTACTGGAGCGATCAAGTCTTAATATTAACAAGTAGCTCGTAATGTCCTGTAGTAATATTATTGAGTATTCAGATAAATTTTTGTGAAAATTGTAATGAATATTAACTTTGTGAAACATGTATTAAATCCATCTGTGTTACACAATGGGGAATCACAGTTGAGACTGGAAAGCGTGTTTATGCAGATCTGGCATCTGGGGTAATGAGTACTCCTTCATAGCACAGATAGATGTCACTGCAGACACCCCAAAGTACACAGCATTTATTGTGAACCTCCGGCTGTGTTTACAAGCCATTTATCATCGCCCAAGTAACTGTCAGCTGGGCAGCACTAAGATAAACATTTATCACAAAGTACATGTTCGACATTTTCTTGTGATTGTCAATGGGATTATTTTGTGGGGTTTAAATTCCGGAAAACATCTGTTAGAAAACATAGGAGGAAGGAAATGAAGATTAATGTTTGGTAAAATTGCTGTAATTTCATAACATTTTTAACAACTTGCCGTAAAAGGGGGGAAAGCATGCAATACGACTATTTTGCCAATTTGTTTTATTAACTTGGAAGTGGAACAAGTTCTTTTAGATCTCCAGATCTTACTGGCGATATTTGCAAATAACCTTATAAGAATCACACAGTGTGCCAAACCAAACTCCCCCGCCCCCCCTTTTTCAAATTAAAGCTCTTCTCTTCCGTTTTAAAATAGAAAGTAAAATATTTAATTACATAGCTGCTCATGGATTACATTTCAATGAAAGCCAAATGAAAAATTGTGCTGTCATACAGTGTTTCTTCTATTAATCACAGGTACCAAAGACGTTGATGCAAATGTGTTCCAGTTAAAACTGTGGTAGTGATGTTGTAAGATGCAACAAAGTTATGACATGTAATCTCATCTGCATAGGTTACACAAATTATTTATGTGCATTTTTCTTAATATAGTGCTGCATACATAATACGAGTGCATAGTCTAGGCTTACCTGACGTTGCCATCCAATCACATATTGAAGGTTTTAATCAGAGAGATTGCATAATTCAGTATATTAAAAAGTTATAAACAGTCACGATACATCTTTTATGCAAAACTGTCCCTACAAGTACTGAACATGTGAAAGACACAGAAATGGTATCTTCCAGAAGAGCCTTGGGTTAATATTTATGTAGGAATAATATTTACACCTTATTATCATCGATGTTATCTTCCAGTCAAGTAGATGCCCAAAAAATAGATCTTTTATTTTCTCAATTTTCCGAACAAGGTAGAGAACTGTGGCATACATAGAGCACTAGAGCAGATACAACCTAAATCTCAACTTGACTATAAGATGTTTAACATGTGCCCAGCATCCAAAGTTAAAAACATAACGCTTTAAGGGAATAGAAGACCACTACTTAAAGAAAATAAAACTGGGTTTCGTGTTGTAGAGAATTTATTATTGGGGTGATCATTTTTATAGAACTTTCTCAAAAAACTGAAAAAAAAATCAGCAGACTGTTTCCCTCTTGAAATAATTAGGAATGTGATAGAATGGAAGCTGTCAAAAACACTGCCCAGCTCACAGAAGAAGGCAGTTTTGAGCTCAACTTAATCAATTCCTATTCCCAAACTGGGTCATCACTCATATAATCCTAGTCAGGCCATAAACCTGCTCTACCCATGTTGGTTTGCTGAAAAATGTATAGACATTTCTGTCCATATGAACAAGAGCAGGCAAGTCTGTATGTGACAGGTTGGCTAAGGTCATGATACTTAAGCAAAAATTAAGTAAAAGAAACCCAAAGGAAACTTCTAAATATGAAAACAACTAAACCATAAGGATATATTCAGTGTTCGCCTGTATATGCCATTGGTTTTTGATTAAATGGTTCTACTCTTCAAGTAATTGATGATGCATCAAGATATGATTGATTTGATTTTTTTCTTTTTAATTTTTTTTGTCTCTAAGGCAGAAGATGGAAGGGAAATTTATTCTGTAAAAAACAGTTCTGAGGTGTCCATGTTGTGTAGTCTTGGAATGCAAGAAGAGGAGGAGTTGCATATGTTAGCTAGTCTCTGCCGGCAGAAAGAGGAAGATTCACAGGAGGGAGCCAGCTGGCCTGCAGGCCTCAGTGCTTCTCAGATCCACAACTGCACGGTGAGCATTAGCAGCATCAGTGATGAAACCTCTACCTGGATGCCCAGTCTCCATATGGTGAGTCCAGTTCCTCTTCCAGTTACCCTGAAAAAGTTTTCACTTTATTAGATTTGTAGAACCTCACCCAATTTAACAGACTATTCTTAATTGTATCATATATAATGCATTTTGTTTGCAATTATAGTATGTGAATGATAATTATTTGCAAATAAGTAGAGGCATAACTTTTTTTTTGTGGTCTAAAGTAAAATTAGTTCATGGCCAAAAATCGGTCACACCAAAAAAAGGTCCCCGCAAAGATCTATGAATGGAATAAAAAAACTAAAAATGCCAAACAACTTGTTTTTATTTTGGTTACAGAGGGTTAGGACTTTGCAGGGGTTAAGGTTGTCATGTTGGGATTAGAGTTTTCCCCACAGAAATGAATGGAGAGTCCCCACAAAGAGAGCCCTCTGATCTTGTTCAGGGTTTTCCTTTGCCATGTGTCCTTTGGTGCCTGGTATACACTACAGATCCCTCTTTGACCTTGTACTGGATAAGCAATTAAGAACAGATGCATGTGTGCAACTTTCAATGACATTGAAAAGCATGATCATAATTTTCCATTTGTCTTAATGTTTCAAATGTTAGCCTATTTTATTTTTTCGCAGCGGCTGCACTTTATAACAACATTTTCAATCGTTTATCCCAGTCCTTTTTATATTTACCTATAAACATCATTCACATCTTACTTTCACCTCATAGGTATTTTTTATGTGCCCTCTAAGATTTTGTCTCACGGGGTATTTCTCCTTGTACCTGATTATGAGTCCCTAGCTGACGCAGTGAGGAAAAAAAAAGCATGTTCCTCAAGCTACTACTGTACATTTTTAATCAGTGAAGCAACATATAAGATTAATTAAACGTTTGAATTTGTTCACGAATTTGAGAAGCTTTGCCGATTTGATGTATCCCATGACTGATGAGCCCATGACTATGATTATGTTTAATAGTGCAAGATGAAAGGACCTGGATACCATCACGATCAGCCGCGGCAGCTTTACCAGCAGAAAACAAAAAAGAGATAAATAATGGAATTGATTTTGTAATGTACTGAATGAATGGAAGAGATAAAATAGTTAAAATATTAGCCATCAGTTATATTTAATACATTAATTGGACATATATTATACTGCATTACATGTGAGCTGACTGAAACAAACAAATTTCCCTGCCAGTGGAGTCATTCGAAAGAATAAAATGCAGCAACAGTGCCACCATTAGACAGAAGGAAACTACCTCAGAACGACCCCTTTGTCTATGTCTCCTGTTACTGTGGGTGCTTTGTTTTTTTCCTTTGGCAGATTTGCCCATAGCTTATTCTGATTGAAGCTTTTTCCATTACATACACATTAAGCATTTGAATAGTGTATATGTTCAATCAGATGGAAAGGCAGTAACATATTGAGAAAGTTTGTGTCAGGGTAACTAACACAAATTACATTGATATATTCATACATTTACGTAACTATTTCCTTCCTTCTTACCATTTATCAATTGATATAAAATTCACTGTGCTATTGAATGTCTTGGATACATTTTATTTCTTTCATTGTTATTGTAGAAATGAAGGTAATTAAATATAATTATTCATGGCGTCACGGTAAGTACAAAGATGAAGGACACATGTAAAGTGAGTGTTAAAAGGAGCCTTAACTGCTTTTCTCTACTGAAGGTAAAATTGTATGTCTTTCTTGTTCACAGCCAGCTAATCAGGGACATCATTACCAAACAGAAATTAATCCACTTCTTCATTCCAATCCACGGTAAGAAGCAGGTTTGCGTATATGTTGGCTTGTTTGTTTTTTTCCTTGTTGTATCTTTGAAGATACAGTGCTCACATGACTACCATAAATTTTTATTATGATACTGGTAAAAAAAATTAGTGTAGGAAAATAACTGCAAAAAATATGCTAAGTGCGATTTTTAAGTAACATTAAGGGGGAAATAGTACATAATAAATCACTAAATTTATTGGGGAGTTTTGTAAATGCAAATAATACAAATCAATGAATAAAAATAGAATTTAGATAAATGCTGAACTGATTTATTTACATGGTGAGTTACTTCTGCTCATAACAGTGAAACAGAAAAGATGAAACGTGTTTATCTGCTGGAACATGGAAATACAGGGCTTGCAGTTATTGTTTCATCAATTATTTAAGCTATGAACTGACAATATTGTTTTGAATAAGTGCTTTGAGTACAAAGTACATAGTTCTGTCTTAGTGATGAGCCCTCTGCCCTATCTGGTCAGCTAAACTACATTGTGTGTTTTAGGTAAATTAGAATCCCAAAATAATTATATCCAGGTCCTGGCAAACCACACTTCACTCCTTTTCACTGAGCCCTGGGACCACTGGTTCCCCCACTCACAGTGACAAATGGATCCCAGGAGAACAGAACATCTGAACCTGTAATAGCAGCATTTTTTTTCCAACAAAAATGATTGCCATGGTTGAAGAATGAGTTTTTAAACCCATGGTCAGTTTTCCTGGGCTATTTATGAAAAGACTTATCTGAGCATACAGAATGTTCTGGCTCAATCTTTTATTTTAAAATAAGTACATATCAGGTACTGAATGCACAGCATTATAAGGTGTGTTCTCTACATCTGACCAAGCAACAATCAGACAGTGGTCACAATAGGTGTGCCTGTACAGAGGGTATCACCAGCATGGACAAAGGATGTTGACAGCACTACACTAACCCATTTAACTCAAATGTCAGTCTCTTCCTTGTTAGCCTGCTTCTTATTATTTTTACCATGCTGTGAGTTGGTTATTTGCCAGTGACCTGGTTTTCAAAATGTATTTTATACTGAATGGAGAAAGATTGTCCAGAGAATTTTGCATTGGACCAGGCAGGAAAATAGTTTCTCCATATATTTGTTTTTATTATGTCTGCAAATAAAACAACAACAACAAAGTATTTGATAATGTTTTACAGCTGATGTGAGCATATTCCCAGTACCATCATTCTAATACCTTAACTGGAGAACTTAGTTAAGCATCTCAGTTTATATCATATAACCTCACCAACCTCAATGTCAAAAGACAGAGGCATGATACAATTTGCATATATGCCATTATTCATTTTTCATTATGCCTGAAGCATTTGCTTGTTTCACTTTAGACATTAGGTAACAACCAGATGCTTCCTCGAAAATATACTGTATTTCACCCAACAAATTGTCAATGAAGTGGGGCCTGTGTGTGTGTGCGTGAATATGTGTGTGTGCATGTGTGCGTGCACGTGTGTGTGTTTGTGTGTGCGTGCGTGCATCTGTGTGTTCTCACCAGCACTTGATTGGTTGTATTCATTACCAGTTTTTTTTAATCTTCTATATGTACAGGCTCCTCTATATGAATTTATAAAATAACTTCTGAAACCTACATAAACAGTGAAATTGAACTACATATTCCCTCCATAATACAGGAATAGGAATATGACATATTAAAGAAGAAAATGTAAGAAACTAAAATGAAAGTTTTATAGCAAGTTAGGATGCAGAGAACTTCTACAACTTGCATAATACATTTTTTATATTTTGTTAAACTGGTAACTTCTTTGTATTTTATAAACAGGTGGGATCAACACTAAAGGGACCTTGCTCAATGAGATTGTAAAATGGGAATATTTTTCTGCTAAAATTAAATACATTGTTGTGTTTGTCTTCCCCTTGTTAATTGGTGTAAGGTTATTTGCATAGCTTGTGTTATTTATTTATTTATTTTGTAATTTCTCTGTGGCATGCCCAATTACAGTATGAGAAGTTTTCGGAAAAGGTTCGGAATGGTCCACGTTAGGTAATCATTTGACGTTTTTCATGTTAATTTGATGCCAGGTATCAATAGTTGTGCTTTGAAGAGAGAAAACTATTTGTGAGCTATTTGTGAGTTATATTCATTCTGCTAAAATATTCTGATTCTTGTGTGATAATTTTTAGAAAGGCTCTCTGGGGCCACCAACTGGTCAATTTTAAATTAACTATCATGCAGGTGCCGCTGTAGCAAGAGTGATATATATAAATTAACACTAAGTATAAATTTTCAAAACATGTATTAAATGATACGGCCTCAGGCAGTGTATTTTGAGCAAGGATATTTATCTGCCATAAGGGTAAAGCTTAATTTAAATTAAATATGTGAATTGTGGAATTGCTTGTGAAGGAAAATGCACTGTTTTTTTTCATGAAAGAATCATCATATGGTTCATTAATAGATTAGCTAGTGTGTCAAATGTACCAAGGCAATAAAATCGCAGTTAGTTCTGTTGTGTGTACTTACCGGTCCATGCATTCTTAGGATTCTGCATATTGCTTGTAAAATAGAGAAAATTAGATATATACAATGATTTTTTTAAATACTCTAGATATGCCTATAGCATTTTGGGGAATGACATTCGGGTGACCAAGATGATTCATTTTCATATATTTTCTGTCTCTCTGTCTCTCATACTTACCTGAATGTATACATTTTCTGTTTTCTGTTTTTTTTGGTGCGATTGTTGCAAGATCTATTTAGATGCTAGTTGTTAAAATCATAACACATCAGTTTTGGTAGAAAATCTAGTAATTGCCACAGGTATCTTTCAAAGTTAAAAGACAAACATGTGTTTCCAGTTGCCTCTCAGTTGACTTTGTAGACATTGAAATGTCTAAACAAATGCAGACCAAAAGAAGTTCTTCTTTTTATAAAACTTCAAATATTTGTTCCACAGTATGTGGAACAGAATTATGTGAAACATCAATGAAAGAATTGGGACTTTGTTTGGGGAGAAGATTTCAAGCAAAGGAGACAGCGATAGAAGAAAGCAAAAGGTGGCTGTTGTAGCATCAGTAGGAGAAACACACAAAATGAAATGGACATTGGGTCCCAGTGGAATAAGGCAATAGGGTTGAATGCATTTACTGGTATTTACATAAAACGCATTCTTATATAATGACTGGGTGGACTTGTCACCTGACTTCAACCCATCACAGAAAGTCCACAGTACTGCTCCATTTTGGAAAGTCACAGGATGCTGCTTTCAGCAATGGCCCTCCTGTCCGTTTCCTGAATCACAGAAAGAGCACAAATTTACATTTTCTCCTAATATGAAGGCATGAGAGAAAAATACATTTCTTTTAGATTTCAAGCTGGATTAAAAATTTGTTTAGCTTTTTTGCACAGTTATTATTTTGCACATTATTATTATTGTTATTATTGTTATTATTGATATTAATATTATTAATGCTACTACTACCACTACCACTACTACTACATCAAGACTTTATTACATTTCCTACCATTTTCATCTAACCACCCATAAATAATTATATCCATCAAACTCCTTTTTGGGACAGGGAGAAACATTAAACTTAAGTAAGGTAAGATTTATATCCTAACATTCCCCTAGTCATTTTCTGCTTCAGAGGAGAGGCGTCGCAATAAGCCAAGTTGAGGATATTTATGGGCACAGCAATTAATCCTTATTAGAGTCCAAGTCCAGCAGACTTGTGATTAAAATTACATAACCATTTTCATCTGTTTTCAGTGTAAGGATACAAAGGTAGAAAAACCTAATTTTAAAACTGCTATTAGCCAGTAACTATTTACTTCAGGCCCATCTCCACAAAGGGGAGTCAACCAATCATGAGCGTGGCCTACAACTGGGCCAATCACAGACTTTTTCCTGGTTATCATAATAAGAAGAGAGCCCCCCAGAATGGTTCCACGGTCCACCTTATATCTTACACCTATTATGCTGACACTACTTGATGTTGATAATGACTTTGACTGATATTTTACAGGGAATGGTTAGCTGTTTTCAGCCCACCTATAATCCCTCCCAGTGAGCACACGAGTGGGACAGGCAACAGTGATCATTGCGGGGACATCATGAAAGGTACACAAATTCAGAGTTGAATTGAGGCTTTTCACATGAGATTATTTGCTATTTGTATCTCATGTCAATGCTATGACAAAAACACTGGTTCCTTTATACAGTGTTTCATGTTTGAAAAGTTCCTGCTGCCACAGCATCTGTATATAAAGACGAAAAACTATTTAAGTGTATTATTTATAATAAATAGATGATATTGTGGAATTACCAATGCATTAATTGAAGGTAGGTACTTGTATAATAAAGATTTCACTAAGATTAAGCAGCAGTATGTGCATTCATTGCATAACATCGAGTTGTTATACTATTGTATCATTATTGTGACAATCAAGATTATCTGTAATAGAAATGCCACATTTAGTAGATGCTGATTGTGTGTGACTTGGTGTTCTGCAGGCAGTGCAGTGTCAAAGAATGAAGCAGACACAGAGGATGAGTTTCTCACTGTACTCTATGATCCCTGCCTCAATTGCTACTTCGATCCTGAGTCAGGAAAGTATTACGAGTTAGTCTGATGAAAATAAATGTCCTACTTTACAGTTTACCTTTTAAACTCACTTAATGCCAATGCAAAGGAAATAACTTGTCAGTGAAATGTGTTATGATTTATGTATTCATCTTCTGAAATTTTAAATGAAATGATTTAATACTAAAAATGCCTGCAGATCTATTTCAAACTAGGTGTTTATCGCTTTACTAAGTATTTCAAGTGCAGTTTCAATTTAATATAGAAATAACTGAATGAAATATAATGTGTTAAAAGTAATTATTTTGCATATTTAGTCTACGTCTTTTCATACAAATAAAAATCTGCAGGTTTAAAATCTGTGTCTTAAACTATATGTAAGCACACAGAGAGCTTAGTTCTGTAGTGTACTTATGTTGCCTAGCAGCATACATAATGTCACATTTTATTAGTTCATTTCATTCTACATTAGTTTTTTCCTACTACACAGTTAGTCCTGGTACAACGCATGATATCACGCCACAAAATCTGTTCTAACACGATTGATATATTAGTACCCAAGTCCAATAGAATGCGGAATCGCATTTGTATGTGTGATTTTCAGTCAGAGAGAAAAGCACTACAAAAACTACAAAAAGACTAGCACGCAAAAACAGGTTTCCAAGTGAACGATAACGATGTCCAAGTTTTGAACGCATTGTACTTTTGAAACAGTTCTTTTCTGTGAATAGTTTGAACCTATTTTCAAATCTAAAAAAACTGAACTCTTGGTACATTCATGCATTGCATAGGTCAAAGTCTTAGATTGTAAAAATCTAAAATGACAAATTATATGTATAATGACACAAAGCAACATTTTAAAATAACTCTGCGTATTATGACATGATTTATTAATGTATTATTGTTAATTCTTATTTAAAATTTATAAAATTACATTATTGGCCACTGTTGTCACTGGTTTTTATTATTTACTTCATTTTGTTTGGCAGAAGTTACTAAGTTTTGGATTCTCGTTCCCCAAACCTGATATTTCACATTGGATATGTGTATTTTGGTATGCATATATTAGTGAATGTGAGGCTTTTCAAGAGTGCATTGGTCGCATTGTTATATAACTGATTGAACTTTTATATTTTAGTGATGGTTTGTTGTTTCTCATCCAGCTCTATAGTAACTATGCAGGGGCTGCCGTATTGCAAGCCGTGAAAACCTTGGCAAATCAAGGGCGCTGAACCACTCTCACCCTGGTTACCCTCTCTTCCAAAAACTTGAAGACTGTTTGGCACCAAAATATCTTCTTTCCTAGATTAGGGGAATTATTGAACTTGCCCATATAATACCTATATCTGGGGTCTCCAACTCTGGTCCTGGTGAGCTACTATCCAGTAGGCTTTCTGTCCCACTTGGCTTCTGATGAGAAAACAACTGCTCCTAGTATTTACCTGAGAACAGATGTGGCTCATCAAAAGCCGGGTATGATAGAAAACCTACTAGACGATAGCTCTCCAGGACCGGAGTTGGAGAACCCTAACCTATATATTGTCTGTGTTGTCTATCCTGTCTGCACTTGGGCTGTACCATATGTTGTTATCCTGTCTGTGCTTAGAGTAGTATTTATGATAAATATCTGTGCAAGATATGTATTAATATATGCAATATGTATTTACCAGATACACAAAAAAATCCTTGTACATACTAAAGCTGACCAAATAAAGCTGATTCTAATCTGATTACCTGTAGACATGCAGATTATGTTTTAGGACAATAATATCATTGCTCCCCTTTTTGTGGTGTCCAGTCTTGATATGGAGCCCAAGCTTGTGACAGAAGTGGTGTTAGGACAGGTATAAGCAAAAAATGACTTCCTTGAAAACATGTAATGATCAGCAATGAAATGTCTGGGATAATGAGGGAGACAAGTGTCACACCTGCCCTGGATCCCGAGACACCCGGGCTGGAAAAAGATTATGCTCCAAGATTACCAGAGGGAACAAGCATGAAGAGCAAAGAAGTGCAGTGCTATCAAGCAAGGCAATGCCATTTGCTGCAGAGACCGGCTCAATGTGATCCTGAACATTAGCCAGACGGAGACCCCAGAGAACTACCCTCAAAAATACCTTGCACATGGATGCATATATGTACTGTATGTATGTATGTGTGTGTGTAAATATATGCACACACGCAGGCACAAACACACACACACACACACACACACACAGAGCACCCGGAAAAAAATAAAAAATTAAGAGACCACTCATTTCTCAATTTATTAGTGGGCATCAGCCTGGCTCTTCCCTGTTTCTCATTAATGAAGGGCTTCTTCTTTGTTTCATGGGACTTCAGTCCTGCTTTTAGGAGCCTGATACAAACTATCCTAGCAGTGCACTTCACACCTGCACTTAATGTTTCACATCCTTTTTGAAGGTCACTTGATGTCATTGTCTGATTTATGGGATACTGTCAGATAAGTTTACGGTCATTTCGGGCATTAGAAAGTCACTTCCACCCTTGACCTGGCTGGCCTCTGGTTGTTCCCAATGTCTCCTGCTTCACTTTGCTCTTGTGTACTGCTGTCTTTGAACCTGGAAGAAACCTGCTCAGTGTAGCCTTCTGTCAGTAGAACCAGGATTAAACCAGGATTTAAAAATGCAGAAATGCAAAAGCAAAAAAAAAAAAAAACAGAGTGGTGTGTGTGTGTGTGTGTATGTATATATACACTCACCTAAAGGATTATTAGGAACACCTGTGCAATTCCTCATTAATGCAATTATCTAATCAACCAATCACATGGCAGTTGCTTCAATGCATTTAGGGGTGTGGTCCTGGTCAAG
>JABFEA020000110.1:25967624-25979706 GCA_019775915.2 Cyphomyrus plagiostoma
CCAGGCGGAGACTCGAACCCGGGTCCCAGAGGTGTGAGGCAACAGTGCTAACCACAGCACCACCGTGCCGCCCCTTATCATTAATATATCATTAAAAATTAATTCTAATCATAAGAACCGTTGTCTATATAAAATCTGCATGAAATCTTTCTCCTTGAAATGTGCACTGCAAAATTCAGAGGGATTACCTGTGTTTTTTCCCCAAATACAGAACTAGTGAGTGCTTAGGGAAACAGTCTAACCCATCCAACTATTTTCTGAAACTACTGATCCTATTCAGGGTGGTAGGGGGTCCTTAGGAATACTTACGTTCCTAGGACACCTTTGAAGTCATAAATTTCTTTAATATCTGACGTTTTCTTCTTCAACCCATTTCCATCTTCACCCAGAGGCATCTTTCTTTGGTCTGGCAAATGCTGGCAAATCTGCAACAAGGGGGAGAAGCAGACTAATATTTTACGTTGGCAAAAGTTTTCACTTATCATTTTACCTCATAGAATAGATAATAAAGGTCTTTGCATGACAGGGAATGTTTAAGCGTTAACTATTAAACTTTGGCCTGTATGTGTATTATGCGTTGTTGGTTCAGTGGGTGATGCTGTCACCTCACAACTGCATGGCTGGGGGCTCAAATGCTGCCCCTGTCCTGCTGGCATGCAGATTAGGCGCATTCTCCCATTTCCTCCATCAGTCAAAAGACTTACAATCAGGCAAGCTAGTGTTTCAAAACTGGCGTATGAGAGGGTGTGATGGAGCAGCACCCAATCTAGGCTGTTCCCTACGTTTCAGTGTGTTCACTGTCTGAAAATGGTTCATTTTGAGAACTGAAACAACAGGTTGTAAAGGGTTCAGTCTTGTATGATAGCATCACGGAAGATAAACACTTTCAGGGCCTTCACACTGACGAGGAACAGGATTACTATTACGGTAGCAGAAACCGTGGGATTCAAGGAATGCAGTCCATCCTGTTAAAACAATGTGATTCATTTCAGTCCTTATCAACAGCCCTTGGGCTGATCCTCTGATTAGCTGTGAGCCACCCAAACTCACTGAGATTGCATGGACATGACCTAGCCGGTGGTAAGGAAGGCTGCAGGGATTTGTGGAACCTGAGGTGCACTTCTCCAGCTGTCCTCCTGTCATTTCAAGCAATCCAAGCTTCCATTCGGCAACCAGGCATTGTTGTAGTTACTTTTTTGCAAATAAAATAGGGATGGGCTGATCCACTTTATTCAGATCCAATCCTGAAACATAACTGTCAACAGCTTCCGATACAAGAGCTATTTTACTGTAATATTTTAATATAATTAATATATATATCCATTTGTACTTTATATATTATTGTTTTTTAGAACAAATACAAATGAAAAAATTGTATGTCAAAAAAATCTTTAATTTACCAACTGAAACATACAAAATACACTGTTCTACCTTGTTTGTACATCTTGTTTAAGTATTTTTGAGGCATTTGCAGTCCAGCTTCAATGTCTTCCAAGACAGTATATGCAACTGGCAAACACTTAATGCCCCACAATTGTTCTCCCTCTGGTAGCACTGCACAAGCTGTAGTGAGAGCACAAAACAGCCCAAGCTAGTGTACCCTTTTAAGGTACAGAAATGGACTATGACGGACATTTTTGTACCATTCAGGGTACATTATTGTTGTTTGTACCTTGGGGAGTTCATTTCTGTACCTTAAAAGGTATGGAATTGTAAGGTACAGCCCTAGTGACAAGCAAAGATACAAACTGGTACCCAAACTGGTGTAATTATGTAACAACCTCACTACAATACTCATGTTGATCTCGAGTAATGGTTGTCATGGCCACAGATGAAACTGCTACTTCTTATCTGATGCTGCCATTGAGTTTTGATAGAAAGTAAAAAATCAATTACAATGGAAAGGAAACTAAATTTGTATTTTTACAGAATTAAAAAGTCACAAAAAACACAATTTCTTGTAGGAAAATAATAGGTGTAAATGAATGGACCTCTAGCTACAGCTCCTGTTGGACTGAAAGATGGTGAAATTTAAAAGATGACAAATTACATAGGTGTTGTGTTTTTAGAACAGTATATGGGTTAACAGTAGTTTCTTTAAACTAGACACAGCTTTACTAAGTGGACTAATACTTTCTTTAAATCCATAATTTTCTTCTTTGCACTTGTAAAATTTGTTAATTTAATTATTAAAAGAACATCTTTTCCAGATTATTTACCAAATTTATTCTATATTAGTCACATCTGGGCATTGTGAAGAGACACAAAAAATACATAAAATATGGTTTAGTGCCCTACGAATTAGAAAACTAGAAATATAAAAAAATATTAAATGAAAATGGCTTAATTTAAAACTGTATGCTAAACCACTTTGTTTTCTATTATTAGAAATGAGTGAGTGTCTCAGGGTCATATAGTATTAAAAACTGCATCAATGATAATTAATACTGACAGGTGAAGCAGAACAAAAACCCTATTTCAGTCAGTACTCCTCCTGTGAGACTGATTGCATAATATCAGTTACCACCCTATAAATGATTGACAGTCTATTTATTTTCTGAGATCCAGCCCTGTACTCAGACAAAATAATAAAGCCCAATACAAGTTGTAAATACAACACCCGAGTATTATAGCTTAAAAAAATCACTTTGTATATTATTGTCTCCAGGACAAATTATGAAATACTTTCATGCTTTATTTCCCCTCACCAGGCAATTTAGCATTATGATGGGTTTAATATAAATGCCTTTAGGTATGATAGATGTAAAACTGTACGACAATAAACTGCGAACATTTTGCTTTTCCTTCGGGTTTTTGATTTTACGATATTGCAGTGTATATTACAAACCTATATAACATACAGTATAACCTTATGTTTTGCTGTTGATATATTGAGTCTTTTTGCAACCCGTCTTCATCTATGGTGGCAGAGATAATGTATTGTTAGGGGGGAAATGATTCATCATGATTTGTCCAAGACCAGCTCTTAAATGAATTCAGCAAAACAAGTAGAGCATGTGAAACATAAACCTCAAATGCATGTAATATTTCTACATTACCTCAAATCTCAATTAAAATAAATGTAAAGTCTTTTAAAAAGCTTACAATAAGCACATATAAAGAAGCATTGTAGAATTGCTAAAAATTGTATAAAAATATCCTCCTGAGACCCAAGGAAAAAAGGTGTCCTTAGGTTATTTGTCTTTGGAGGAAATAAGACATCTTACAATTTAGATTTTTTCAAATTTATTTTTATTTTTAATTTGACAGCATGTCCTCTTTGGTGTACAGCAGGAATAAATATGTTTCCTAACATCAGTGCAAATACAAAATGTCCACTACAATGGACATAAATTTCATTTGTACGTGCTACTGCATATATCCTCAGGAGGAGTGAGTGAGTGAGTATCCTCAGGAGGATATATGCAATAGCACGTACTTAAACTGTGCATGCTTCCATTGCCGACTTATTATAATATAATCAGTAAACTTTTCTACGGGCACTCCACACATTTAATTGTCAGCAAATGACAGAGACATGACAACAGAAAGTGTTCTGCTCCATTAAAAAAAAAAACATACAACAATAAAATAATTATAAATATCGTTACCAAAACAAAATGTGAATCATTATTCATATAAACTAAAAGTAATATATTTAACAAACATATTTCCGCAAACTGGATGCAAGGGCACAAGTTTGGGTGGATTATTAGGGGGGCTGAGGTCTCCATCCATTTACGGTGGTCCAGGGGGTTGAATTTGTTGGTTTTGATTATTGGTTATTGATTTTGATTATACCCCCAACACCCCATAATTTACACCCATGAGTAGATGAAATAAAAAACACTATCTAGACCTGTAGTGAGATATACCGTGTACTGTTCAGGTCCTAACACAACAGCTCTGTGAGATTTATAGCCATACAAAACTATTAGCATTTGTGGATTTAGTATTTTAAATTATTTTTTAATCAATACATCATTTTCAATAGTCAGTAGTCATCACAACAGCTCACACTGCTACTAAAACCAAGAACACATGTATTCTGTTGGAATGCATAAAGCAATGTAATTTTGTCCACCATGATCCAGTTGCATGGCAGTTATTATTGTACATCTTCACCTTGTTTTATTTATAGCTACTAAAAGTCTAGCAAAAAGTTGAACACGAAATTGCACGGTGTGGCTTAGTTGTGGTCTCCTGATGCTTAACGGTCCACCTAATAATTACTGCACAGGACGTCTGCATCATTGAAGTGGCAGTCAGGTAGCCTATTAGTTACTTATAAGTGAAGCCTTTTCAGAGTGGAGAGATTAATTGATAAGATGAATACTATTTATTACAAGGTCTAAATCACGCACGTACAGAGCCAAAAGTTGAAATGCCGATGCACGTGCATATATGGGTTCACTTTTGTTATACTTTCATTTCTGTACGTTTTATTCACATACGCGTTTTACATATGTAATATGAATTTAATTAGATGGACCCTATACATAGATCAAATCTAACGAGCAACCCACCATAATTTATTCTGAACATTTTAGTTCCATAACAAGAAGAGCACATTGTCGTATTGTGCAATGATTTTTGAAAACAAAAATCCAGATCTCAAGATCAATGCTCGTACGATCTCATTAGAAAAGATGGTCGTCGCATTCCTTCAGTGTAAAATGGTGCACATTTGGCATTGCTTTAATTTAATGAGCGACAAATATACCTGCTAAATTTTCCTAGCAAGTCCTTGTAAAAACATGGCACACCACCGCCGGGGACCATATAACAGTGTACAGATGATCTCTTAATCGGTATTCAGGCGTCTAACAAAAGCGCGATTAACAAACCATCAATTCTGTTAACACATACATAACCTATTTAAGAAAGATATCCCGCCAGCATATACCAAATATACACTACTGTTATAGGCTAGGTTTCTTTCGAGATTTTCAAATATGAAGTAAAAAGCTTATAATATTGCTGAAACATAAAATTGCACAAAACTGCATGATTGCGTGGGCAATACACTGACCTTAACTTCAATACCCCAGTGTTTCTTTAGATATAACGCGTTAAATGTGTTATTAAACTACATGACTATGCACAAAATGGGAATTATCGTATTTATCACGTGTTTATAAATATTGCGAAGGTGCGCATGTTTTACAACCAACAACTCGATCTATAATGTCGCAGATTAGCCAGCCAACGTAATCAGTACCGAAGTGTCACGTCCCTAATAGCTCGGAAACATCATACCTGCAGAAACTGAGGCAGCTCGGCGATCTCCCTCCCTCTCTCTCCACAAGTCCGTGCAGTCTGGTATGGATCACAGGGTTCCTTGATGCTACTACGTCCCTGCACCAACAGTTCATCGGAGGAGGAGTAAATTGCCACTGAAACATGCAACTTCCTTATGGCGTTCTCTTTTCTGAAAAACCTATTTTAAAACCTCATGACTCCAATTAACCGCAGCATCTTTCATTTCAATTTCACACTAGAAACACTACAAATAAACCTATAATTTAAATTCAACATACACATTAATTATTTACCGATATGCATCCATACTTAGATATATAATACCCATTTCTAACTACACAGGTAGGCTACAACTTTTTTTGTCTCCCCAGACTGAAATGTAGATAAAAATAGAAGCATGTAGACATCAGTAATATAAATTTTGAGTCAAACTTAAGTTCATGTAAAATAACAATAAATTTTCTTTTTATTTTACATTTTAAAACGCCTTGTACTTCCCAATTGCCAAATGTAGTTTTTTATTGTTGCAAATCAGAAACCTATTTATCTAACGAAGTAATACGAATTATGCGTACTTAAAACTGGATAGAATAAGAATAATGAATTTTACGTATTAAACAAATACGCTAGAAACATTTATATAAATTTAAACAGCAACATTTAAATTTCAAATATGGAAAAGATTTACACCGCCACCTTCTGGCGAACAACAGTTTTAGACAAAAAAAATTTCTAGTCATATTTATTGTAGATATAGCATACAGTTCTTATTGCTTGTTCATATATGATGAATTAGACTAAAATAACTATTTCCTCGCACATTTATACATGAAAGTGGTGCTGTATATCTCCTAGCATGCCAATTAAATGACATAGTTCGCAATCTCATATTATTATTTTTATTCGTCAACATTGTTATCATTCGTTCATTTATTCTTTCATTCCTGTGTTTCTCTTAACATTTCATGCCACCGCATAGTCGACAAATAGTCTCCGAGTTGAACTACGCCCCACCAACTCCGATAGGTGGCGCTGTGAGAACTCCCGATTCTCTGAAAATCACACAAGGCCTGGAGTCGATGGTGGATTGATGCCTGTTGCTTGGCAACAGCGTAGCTGCTGATAATTTCCTGTCCTACCGTCTTAAATTTGGAGGGTTTTTAGAATGTTTGCGTGTATGTTATAATGTATCACTAGATTAAAGAAAATCACAAGTTTAGTTGTTGACAGCTCAACCGGTGAAGAATTATGGAGAGTTATACTTTTGTTAGGGTGGTGGGAAAAGGGAGCTACGGAGAAGTGAATTTGGTCAGACACAGAACAGAAGGAAAACAGGTATTCTTACCTACCTTAATGTTAATGTGTTAGGAAGCTAACCAGTTATATCCTTACAAATAGCTAAGCATGCGATATAAATTACATATAAGAATTTAATTATTGATGTAAATAGCCAGGAATATTTTCAGTAATGTACTTGAATAGCCAGTCAGCATGCTAGTATGCATGTTCACTTTGGACACATATAAAAGAACTGCTTTTAAAAGGACCATTAGTTATATGCCTGACTGGAATAAATTAAACGACCTTGCTATATAGTTGCTTCATAGTTAACGGCTTCCGTTCATTCGACTGGTTTCCTGCATTAGATTTATTTTGTTGCGTTGGAATTAATTTGTGTACGAGTCCTGCAACACACAGGGGGGGATTATCTGTTCGGATTGACTTTTTGGTCACATTATCATCGTCCAGTTCCATTATTCTACCCTTCTGGCCAGATGTTTGATTTACTTGCTGATATGTTTTAATTTGGTAACTGATGTGACACGGTGACAGTGTTTTTTGCGGGAAAAAGATATTCCCATTTGAAGTACATAAAACTAGAAATATTTATTTAAAAGTAAATAGCTTTCTTCTCCTCCTCCTTTGTGTTTTAGGGAAGTTTAAGACCACGTATCCGCAATAATGTCAGTGAAGTACATATTAATAAAAGTTTTGATTGATTTTTACGTATTTATTCATTTCAATATTAGTACGTCATCAAGAAGTTGAACTTAAGAATGTCTTCAAAACGTGAGCGGAGATCTGCTGAACAGGAAGCACAGCTGCTGTCCCAGCTGCGACACCCTAACATTGTGACGTACAGGGAGTCCTGGGAGGGGGAGGACTGCCATCTGTACATCGTCATGGGATACTGCGAAGGGGGGGATCTCTACCACAAGCTGAAGCAGCAGAAGGGTGAACTTCTGCTAGAGAGACAAGTGGTTGAGTGGTTCGTCCAAATCTCCATGGCGTTACAGGTGTGCGTCACTTTGATTCTGATCAACTAATATAAAACTGCGTGATCTGTCTTCGCTCATATTAAAAGTCACGACATTAGAAGTTAATTTACAGGCTCCTTTTGAGATTCATTGCTTATTGTTTGTCCTCTGCCGATGTACAGTACCTGCATGAAAAACACATCTTGCATAGAGATTTGAAAACCCAGAACATCTTTCTGACCAAGACAAACATAATAAAAGTTGGAGATCTTGGGATTGCTCGAGTGCTAGAAAACCAGAACGACATGGCCAGCACTTTAATTGGGACACCCTACTATATGAGCCCTGAGCTTTTCTCTAACAAGCCATACAACTACAAGGTAACTCCTCCCTCAGCCGAATGCTTGCTTTTTGGGAATAAACAGTTTCATAAGATGCATGCTTATGTTGTCATTAAATTAGTGTTGGATTAAGGAAGATTTACTAAAAACAGTTTTCACCCATTTTCTTCCCTCCAAGTCTGACATTTGGGCGCTGGGTTGCTGTGTGTATGAAATGGCCACTCTGAAGCATGCCTTCAACGCAAAGGATATGAACTCCCTGGTGTATCGTATCGTTGAAGGAAAGGTGAGCATTTAGAGTTTTGTGTGTCAGAAATAGGTGGCTGGAACGTGAATGTGTGTTATTTGCTGCAGGATCGCTGTAGTGCATCAGCAGTGCCTGTTTTTGTGTTACTCTCAGCTGCCTCAAATGCCCAGCAAATACAACCCACAGCTGGGAGAGCTGATCAGATCCATGCTTAGCAAGAAGCCAGAGGAGAGGCCTGATGTCAAGCATATCCTCCGGCAGCCGTACATCAAGCAGCAGATCGCTTTGTTTTTAGAAGCAACAAAGGAGTTACGTATGTTTCATTCAGTGTGTGGTTCATTAAGTACTGTGGAGTTGCTTTTTCAAAAACGTTTCTTGCTCTCTTGATATTAGAAAAACTGCCAAATCAAAGAAGAAGGTTCTCAGTAGCCAGCCAAATAGTGCATCTTTACTTCTGGTGCCATCGCTTTCAAAACCCGAGGCTCACAACCAGCCTCTCTCTGATGTATCCAAGAAGGGTAAAGCGGTAAGGTGTCAGTCCCTTTCCACTCCAGCCTCCATTCCTGTACCTGGTATGTCAGGCAGCAAACACATTAAGTTTTACAGTGTTTGTCTCATGACCACTTTGCTGTTATTTTACAGAAGGAGGTAAGCTATTTGCCACAACACAAAAGCAGCAGGCCAGCAAATAACGCCCTTCCGTCACCAAGAGAGTATTCCGCAGAAGCTCTCCCACAAGACAGTCTTAACAATACAGGGGTATCCTTGGCTACTGTGAGCAACATTGATATTGACATCCTACCTTCAAAGGAAAATAGAAAGCACTTGAAAGCACAGCCTCAAACTCTGGTAGCGCCAAACCACATCCATTCTGATGCCAAGCGAGCCGAAGAGAAGAAAAGCAGGAAGACACAGTTGTCATCATCTGAAACACACAGTAGGAAGATAGTGTCCAGTGACGACAGGACTAATAAAGAGCTCAAGGATGCTCCTGTGAGGGATGCTGTCCTCCAACCTGGCAACCTAGTAAAGAGTGGACCATCAGCATCCCCCGAACCTCAGAATGAAGACACTTTGAAGCTGCTCCACGAAGCATCTGCTTCAGAAGATATTAATGTCAAGGTTTATAAACCTAGTACTTTCATAAAATTGAAAAAGGTGTTTTGTGTGTGTGTATACATGTGTTTACTTGGCTCAAATGACTTACTAACCATTTAACTCTTGGACACAAATATTCTCTTTATAGGAGATTTCGGACTCAACAGGAAAGCTTTTGGAACCCTTGGAATCTGTTATAATAGAGGTAGGCATCTATAGTATGTTTTTTCTCCCTGTTTTGTGCCATTTCCTCATGTCCTATCAGTGATTGGTTGAGTGCAACATTATTCAGGTGTTTCCTTTTTTTGTTCCTGTTACTTATTTAGGAGCATTCTGCTCATGAGTTGCTACCCAGTCTTCCATCTCCTAAGCTGCAGCCTCCTTCCTCAACTTCTGAACCTTCTGTATCCTGTTTGCATAGACAGAGGAACAGGGAGAAAATGTTGGAAAACAAGGGAAATGACAACGAGGACAGGGTGGGTATAGCAAAGAATGCAGTATAACTGATGTTTACATGTCCTTAAGTTTTTGGGGCTTTAGGTGCTGATTTTTGGGGATTCAAATCAACAAAAAAACCAATATCTTAAATGTCGTGCCTACAAAATCCATACCATTTTAACATGTCTTTTTTAAGTTGCATACGTCTAACATCACTTCACAATCAAATGCTGTGTTCTTTTGTCTCTGACCTTTGGTATTAAGCTGTGGTAGGAGCAGCAGTCCCATTCCATGTATAATGTGTCTTCACATCTCTTTGTTTAAGATGGCCCTTCACAGGCCTCTGCCACCTTCCTCTGGTGGTTTTGTTGCAGAAAATGTGAAGAGGAGTCAGAGCTCCATGGATCCACAGACATCATCCTCATCTGGTGTCCCTGGTTCTAGACATCTTGGTGTTGCAGTGTCACATGTGAGAATGAGGAATATGAGCATTGACAATGGACTGCCTCAACATTCCTATAACTGCTCTTTTACTTTAACTCACAAGATGACATTTTTTTTATGAAAAAGTTTCCAGAAACACATTTTTTGTAAATTATTCTTTTTAGGAAACAGATTATTATTGTTACTGCGCTATTCACAATACAAAGATCTTAAAAGTTCTTCAAAATAGTAGTAGAAATTTCCATTAAGATGCATGCATACAACTAACCAGCCAAAAAAACTAATAAATATGCACGCACCCATACATCCATGGATGGATGGATGCATGCATATTTATTTGTTTGTTTATTTGGCTGGTTGATTGGTTAATTGATCCCGAGGAAAATTTAGGCATCTATATGGCCATTTTCTCCATTGATATTAAGGGTCTCTCAGATTTTGCACCTTTCCCTAACAATCAGTGCTAGGCGGTCATAGATTTGTATTTGTTTACTTAATCAGTAAGATCAGTAAAAGGCACAGATGTGGTTAATTTAATTGAATGTGAACTGTTTTAGGATCGTCCCTTGTCTGCCAGAGAACGAAGAAGACTAAAGCAGTCCCAGGAAGATTTCTGTCACTTAGCTGGTAAGATATTTAAAACAAATCTCTCTGTTCATAATCCTAATTGCTAAAAGAGAGAAAAACAGGAGCCTGTTTCTTTCTAAAGGTGTTCCTGCACCAAGGCCAACATCATGTGATATTCCCAGTTCAGAAATAAGACCTTCTGACATTCAGAAAGCTGCTGTTAACTGCACTGCATCCGATACCCCCAGAAAAACAAACAAGGTCATTTATTAACGTTCTCCCTACATACTTGAGCATAGTCTACCATTTCGTATTAAAAACATTATGGTGCATAATGGTATTTTAATTCTTAGTGACACTAAAGACATGCTCCCTGTCCCTGCAGGTAAGCAGGTTGTCACAACAGCAGTCAGAGGAAGATGATTGCGGCTCCTCTACCAGTTCTACGGACCCATTGGAAGGAGAACACAAGGAAGGGTGGGAGGCCGTAGTTAATCCCTCAGTGTATAGAGCATGTCCACTATAATAATACACAGTTAATTCTAATAAATGGCAGTTTCCAGTTTATTCTAGTCCCTAATTCAGTTTGCCTGAAAGTTGGGGTGTTTCCCAATATCCATGCATGGCTTCTTGCATACCCATTTTACATCTTCCATTGCTGAAGACCAGCTCCAATACTAAGAACAGAAGTGCAGAGTATGGTAGAAATCCCCGGATGTCATTCTTGCCCCACCCGAAATATTGCATGATTCGGTTGCATGATTCACATGATTCATTAACAAATCCCATGATTCATTGCATCCCAAGTTCATTTTTGTAAGGCAAGTTAGCAAGACTGCTATATATGATCTTTGCATTCTTGGTATTGAGAAATAGCCGTGGTGTAAATGTTTCAAACCTTTTCCAATGTCATGCCTACACACGTTATACACTGACTTTGGTTTCTTGTTCATCTACTTCAGCAAGAGCCAATCTAATGAAATGCAGGACCTAGTTCAGTTGATGACCCAAACATTAAGAATGGATTCCAGAGATCAAGGCACAGAAAAAGTTGGTTGTGTGTCCACGTCAGTGCCTGAGTTCAAGCTGAACAGGAAGTACAGAGACACGTTGGTTCTGCATGGGAGGGCAAAATTGGATCAAGTGGATTTTCACTTGAGTGAACTCCCTTCAGGTCTGCCATCATATTCATCTCTTTATACCAGTGAAGTTAAAAGAGCATTATAAGTATTTTATAATTTGTCATCAGGAGCTGCTTAAAATATGCCAGTGTAATGTGGTCCCATGTAATTTGTTCAACATATTCACATTTTATTGCTCCTGGGTGTGCCAGTACTGTACTTTCATTGCATTTTCCATCCATCCATCCATTATCCAAACCGCTTATCCTACTGGGTCGCGGGGGGTCCGGAGCCTATCCCGGAAGC